>SNQJ01S0088648.1:0-33413 GCA_010110895.2 Picea sitchensis
GATCGCATGAGATCTGGGAGTTTCACTCTTAGAATTTAATGTAACAGAGCTTAAGTGATAGTTAGTTTTTTTTTTCTTTTCTTCGAGAAGATAGGTAGTCAGAGGGAACCCTAGGATCCCTCTTGTATAAGTAGATGCATTGTATGCTTGAATGAGGTTGCTGCAAATCAGTAGGAGATTGTTGTGATTTAGTTGTTGTTGAAATTTAATTGTTGTTGTTTATCATAGTTGTAGCCATTTACATTTGAATGAATATAATAGAGGGATATTGATCCAATGCATGGTGTTGTTGTTGCTTAAATCTTATCTGTTATTTTGTGTTTTCATGAATGTATGAGTTATACTATTGAATGTATGACTTTGTGAAGCATTAGATAGGTTTCAATTGTTTCTCTTCCTTGAGCTTATGCAAGGAGTGCATATTGTCCGCAAGGAGTGCATTGATAGAGTCTGATTCGACTAAGATCTCAGGAGACATAACATGGTGATTATATGAAGAGTGTGCATATTGTATGTAAGGAGCACGTTGATAGAGTATTTGAATCAAAATATTAGGAGGAATAGCTTAAGTCTACTCGTAGAAGAAGTGTGAAGAGTTTATTAACATAAAGTACAAAGAACTGTTGCAAGGTGTGCAAAGTTTCCCACGAAGAAGTTAAATCATGTGTGAAGATATGTTGCAAGGAGTGCACAGACTCGAAATTTTAGTGTTGAAGAAACCCTCAAAGAAGTTAAAGGTTCAAAGAACAGAACAAGTACAAAGGAGTTAGTAGGAGAAATCCTTCAACAAGGAGGAGCTTTTAGGGTTTTGAAAGATAAACGATCAAGATCTGCCCAGGAGAATATGAATCATTCCAGAACCTTGGATCTAGGAGAGTTTCACAAAGAATTGCCTTGGAGCCCTTCGACACTCAGAATATTAGAAGGTTTGAAAGTGTTTGAGTAGCAGGAGTCAAAGTATCCTGTAGCTGCGAAATCCATCTGGACTGTAGATACAGAGGAGGGCACGTGGAAGCAAATCAGAGAGTTTGAGAGGTAAGAGCTCCAAGAGATTTATGAGGAATAGAGTGAAAACTTCACGAAGTGTGGAGTATATATGGACCATTAGATCCAGAAGGACACGCGAAAGAGATATGTGTACTCTAGGAGAAGAGAACTCCGGAGGAAAATAAGAGAAGTGGAGCCAAAATCCCTGAAGCTCAAAGCCACGAAGTAGATCTAAGCCATCCATCAGTCAGAGATACGTGGTGGGAGATCCTGCTTTCCAGAGCAGAAGTACTCCGGGGGAAAGCGAACTCTGTTGGATTCAAAACTGCCGAATTCTGGAGTGACAAAATCCATCTAGGCTGTTTATCAGGATCAAAAAGGTGTCAGTATATCACGTACTCTGAAGGTTTGTCACTCTGGAGGATTCACATAGTGTTTATTCAGAATTCGCGAGAGCGTCGGAGCTTGAAGTTGTTGTGGGCCATAGATCTTCTACAGAGAGCGTGGACCGTCGATTTCAAGGGGACACATGGAGAGCAAAGATTTACGTCGGGGAAAAGTAACTACGCAGGAAATGAAGGGTGAGAGAATGATAACTCCCGAAAGATGGAGTTCTAGAGTTCATTTGAGCCATCCATTGGGATATGACACATTGGGAACTCCTGAAGTGAGGAATCCCAAAGTAGATCACAATTGTTGGTTGTGAAAGGAACGCAGGCCGTAGATTTGGTCTGAGTGTGTGTTCGCTAACCTGAAGTTCTAGAGTTCGAGGAAAGAAAGGGTTAATCCCATGGTTCTAGACCAGGGTCACGTCCAGGACTCTGCGGGTATTCAGAAACTCCCGAATAGGGGATTTCTCACACGAGAAGTAGGACTTTGACCTGTGGATAAAATAGAAGAGGTTCAACACGAACCTGTGAGCTGATTCAGCTTTCAAAGTCGATTGATCCTTGACCGGGAGGTCGCACAACCCATAGGGAGAGTAGGGGGGTCTGCATCAAGTGGTATCATAGAAGAAATTTACTTGCATACAACATGCGAAGGCAAGAAGGTGAAAAAAGATACTCTGACAACATCAAGAAGTATTAGAAGTTTAAATTTTCCTGTAGACAACAGGTGAAGGAAGAAATAGAGTGTGATACTCTGTGAATGATGGTTTCACATGTGCAACAAAAAATGGAAAACCAAGTGGGGTGCAGGGAGAAGTTGGAGATTCTTTCAATTGTAGAGTAATCAATAGACTTGTGATGAGGGTAGGCAAAGGTAAAAAAAATAAAAAAAAGGGCTACTGAAGGCCATAGGCATGGTAAGGATAAAGATCACCATAAGAGAAACAAAGCTAATATAGACAAAGAGCTCGGGGATATCATAGTAGAAATGGAGAGGCTGACAATGAATATGCAGCAGGAGGCAAAGGTGCACTGGACATATGAATGGCCTTTGAAGAGGATAGCCAAATGGCCTGTCCATAAGTTGTTGTACATAAGGCAACAACAGATGCTGAGAAAGTGGCCGAGGCATGCTAAAAACCTCAATAGCATAGGGGGGAAGGTGATTTACATATTTGAACCAGAGATTGGAAAGAACCTGAATGATAAAGAGGAAGTGAGATCAGTTGATCTCATGAGATCAGTTGATCTCATGAGATGCCAAGAGGGCAGAGGAAAAATCCCAAATTTCCAGATGGGAAACAGAGATGAAGAGAGGCTATCTGAAAGTATCAGGAGCTCAGAAGTGAGTTCATATAATAAAGGAGTGTTGACAAAAGGAGATCAAAGGAGTGTTATGATCATTGGGGGAATTCAAATATTCATGCCAATAGTCCTGTAGAGGCTAGTACAAGTATTGAACATGAGGAGGTGATGCAACAAGCATCCAAGAAAGAGGCCATGGGACCAAATGATTTTAAAAATAACCATGTTTGTGATGTAGGTGAAACAGAAGAATGGAAACCAACAAAGACTGTCAAAGAGGAGGAGAAGGAGTAGACACTGATGTCTTCCCTAGTAGAAAAGGAGGAGCATGAATTGTTTCTCACTTAGTGGGATATGGAAGTGAGGTTGCTGGAGGATTGGTTGAAAAATCCAAAACCAGAAAAAGACTGCCATGATGAATTCATGCAAAGAGAAACAAAATTCGAGCATGAGGAGCAACTCGAGGAAGCTAGATACATGCCAGCAAAGGAGCCGACATAAGAGGAAGCTAATCAACAACTCAATGGTGAGACTGCAAGACTAGAGTCTGTAGTAGAGTGGCCAACTAGTGCCATAGGAGATGAAGATAACATGAGGGATCAGATTTATCAGATTGGTAAGGAGGAGAAAGAGCACACATTTCAATGTTCCCAAGAGATTGAGAAATAAGAGAATTTAATAGAATTACTTAGAAAATTGAGCTAGGGAGATGAACATGAGGAAATTTTAGAATTGGAACCTACAAAAAAAGGAGATGAGCATTCATAGGGATGGCTTGAAATTTTCAACTAGGAAGCTGAGAAGGAGATAACTATAGAACTAAAACCTGCACCAAAAGAGAAGAGAGCAACATATAGCATGTATTTTGTTGATCTGTGTGAAGAAATGGAGGACCTGGAGAGGAGGGTAAAGATGAAAAGTCAACTAATCCAACAAGTCAGGTTGGAAGTTGATGAAAGGGAGATGCAGTAGAATGGGATGAAGGAGAAGAGCCGGATGCTGGACCAACTAAAAGAGGTGATAGAGGAGCTTAAGAGATTGATGTTGGAATCCACACAAGAAACAGACAGTAGGGAAGGATGGAACATAAAGGAACCTGCAGGAACAATAGGGCAACAACAACAACAAGGAAAAGGAGCATATGGACAGCTCCAAGAGAAAGTATGGGACCCTAGAGGATGTCAACAACATAGCAGAGGAAGCCATGCATAGGAATTCATGATTTTTCTAGGAGGGGAGTATGATGCAAGAGCATCGTCAATAAAGCAAACGTGGAGAGACAACTCAACGCCCTAGCGCACCTTTTGAATTATTTTGGAATCTTAAACGATGATGTTTCCTATAAATATTTTTTTGAACGGATGATTAAAGAAGATAAAAACACTTGGAAGCTAAAGGATCACATGAGATATGGTAGTTTAACTCTTAGACTTAATTGTAATGGAGCTTAAGTGGTAGTTAGTTTTTTTTTTTTTCATCAAGAAGATAGGTAGTCGGAGGGAACCCTAGGATCCCTCTTGTATAAGTTGATGCATTGTACGCCTGAATGAGGCTACTGCAAATCAGTAGGATATTGCTATGATTTAGTTGTTGCTGAAATTTAGTTGTTGTTGTTTATCATAACTGTAGCCATTTACATTTGAATCAATATAACAGAGGGATATTGATCTAATGCGTGGTTTTGTTGTTGCTTAAATTTTCTTTGTTATTTTTTTTTTCATGAATGTATGAGTTATACTGTTGAATGTATGAATCTGTGAAGCATTAGATACGTTTCAATTGTTTCTATTCCTTGATATTATTCAAGGAGTGCATATTTTCCGCAAGGTGTGTGTTGACAAAGTATGATTCGACTCAGATATCAGGAGAGATAACATGGAGCTTATATGTAGAGTGTGCATATCGTCCGCAAGGAGCACATCGACAGAGTCTTTGACTCAAAATATCAGGAGGAATAGCTTAATTTTACTCGTAGAAGAAGTGTGAAGAGTTTATTCACAAAAAGTACAAAGAACTGTTGCAAGGTGTGCACAGTTTCCCGCGAAGAAGTTAAATCGTGTGTGAAGATCTGTTGCAAGGAGTACACACACTCAAAATTTGACTAAGTGTAGAAGAAACCCTCAAAGGAGTTAAAGGTTCAGAGAAAGGAGCAAGTACAAAGGAGTTAGTGGGAGAAATCATTTAGGTAGGAGGAGATTTTAGGGTTTTGCAAGATAAATGATCAATATCTGCCCAGGAGAAGTTGAATCATTCCAGATCATTGGATATGGGAGAGTTACATGAAGAATTTCCTTGGAGCCCTTTGACACTCAAAATATTCGAAGGTTTGAAAGTGTTTGAGTAGTGAGGGTCAAAGTATCCCGTAGTTGTGAAATCCATCTAGATCATAGATCCATAGGAGGGAACGTAGTAGCAGATCAGAGAGTCTGGGAGGTAAGAGCTCCGGAATATTTGCAAGGAGTAGAGTGCAAACTTCACGAAGTAGCAAAGCACAGAGTAGATCTAAACTGTTAGATCCAGAAGGAGACATAGCAAAGATCCATGTACTTCGAGAGAAGAGTGCTACGGAGGAAAAAAAGAGAAGTGGAGCCAAAATCCCCGAATCTCGAAGCCATAAAGTAGATCTGAGTCGTTGATCGGTCAGAGATACGTGGTAGGAGATCCTGCATTCTAGAGAAGAAGTACTCTGGGAGAAAGTAGAGTCTGTTGGAGTCAAAACTCCCGAAGTCTGGAGCACCAAAATCCATCCAGGCCATTCATCAAGATTAGACAGGTGTCCATAGATCGCGTACTCCAGAGGTTTTTCACTCGGGAGGATTCGCATAGTGGTTATTTAGAATTCATCGGAGTTCCAAAGACCGAAGTTGTTGTGGTCAGTAGATATTATACGAAGAGCGTGGACCGTCGATTTCAAGGGGACATGTGGAGAGCAGAGATTTACTCCGGGAAAAAGTCACTACGAAGGAAAGTGAAGGGTGAGAGCACGAGAACTCCCAAAATCCGTAGTTTCGGAGTTTATCTGAGCTGTCCATTGGGATAGGACGCATTGGGAACTCCCGAAGCGAGGAGTCCCAGAGTATATCACAACCATTGGTTATGAAAGGAACGTGGGCCGTAGATATGTTATGAGTGTGTGTTTTCTAACCCGAAGTCCTAAAGTTTGGGGAAAGAATGGGTTAAGCCCATTGTTCTAGACTAGGGTCACGTCCCAGAGTATATCACAACCATTGGTTATGAAAGGAACGTGGGCCGTAGATATGTTATGAGTGTGTGTTTTCTAACCCGAAGTCCTAAAGTTTGGG
Source organism: Picea sitchensis (assembly GCA_010110895.2). NCBI lineage: Eukaryota > Viridiplantae > Streptophyta > Pinopsida > Pinales > Pinaceae > Picea > Picea sitchensis. Next base: position 5,984 of record SNQJ01S0088648.1, read on the forward strand.
GAAAGAATGGGTTAAGCCCATTGTTCTAGACTAGGGTCACGTGGAGGACTCTACAAGTACTCAGAAATTCCCAGAAAGGGGATTTCTCACTCGAGAAGTAGGACTTGACCCATGGATAAGAAAAAAGAGGTTCATCACTTAACCCTGCGGAGCTGGATTTAGCTCCTCAAGTCGACATCCTTGACCGAGAGGTCATGCAGCACCGAGTGATATTAGGGGGGTATGCATCAAACACCCATGAATAATTCCCCTTTGGATCCCCTCTCTCTTATGGAATCATAAACTCCCCTATCGTTTTTCATCCCTTTCGTATCACAACAAATGATTACTATTTTTATTAGTTATTTTCAATGCACATAAGATACCATTCAGCCTCCAGCCACATTAAACCAATACATGATTTTTTCCTCAACACACTGAATCACTATCCTAAATCACATTTATATAACTACATTATAACTGCGAAGGATTAAAACTTGGCTGTTAAATTCAGGGCCACCTTATATGAGTGTATACAACAAATTAAAGTGATTTTCATGTGATGCATCGTAGAAAACTTTTTATAAAAACATTGAGTTAATTAGTGAGTTTGCCAATATTAGTGTTGCTAGTATAGGCTATATGAAATCTTAAGAGTTTTGAGAGAGTGAATTCATCAATCAATTCCTACCATGAGAATGCTTTAGGACTAGTGCCTTTGAGGGTTATTGAGTCTTTCAAACACAACTAAGCTTGAAGGTTGTCCAACATGAAACTATGATGTAGGATCTAAACCCTAAGGTGAAAGCAATACTTTGGGCCTTAGGTCTTAGATCTCGAGGAGAATAAATTCTAGGTGCAAGCACATTTGGGCCCTAGGAGTTGTTCCTCCCTTCTTGTAGCTTCAACTATGCTTTTCCAAAGCATCAAAGTCTAGCCAAAATCCTAAATTTCTAGGCACTTTAGAGATTTAGGTTCTGAATTCTAAAGGGTATGTTAATTAATCATTTTTTAGAAAAATATTACCTTACGGTAGGAAGAAGAAACTATGTTCCTCTCTGGCTCTACCATCAAACAAGATTCCTTGCAACAAATAGAAATTTCTACCATAAAACATTAATAGCATGAAAATAAATTGCACAAATACACTTACTTCATCTAAGAAACCAAAAGAATGTAACCCTAATTACAAAAATATCCATCCAAAATCACAACCATCCATAATAGACCTTCCAAGCATAGCTTATGAGAGAGAAGAGTTGGTTACCCATAAAGGGTGAAAATTTCATATGTGTTACCCAAAAAGGTGAGTGAGAGATGATGATTAGAAGATATTGAATGTTCTTGGAAAGTTATCACTGATATTGAAATCTAAGAGAAGAGAGTGTCCATTCAAAGGAAAGCCCGTAATCAAACTCCTCATTAGAAGGTTGTCTTATGACTACTCAATCTTGTTCATCAAGAAGAACAAGAGGTGAGTCCCTTGATCCTTTGCTTGAAATTGTAAGAAGGAAGGAAATACTATAAAACCTTCATCCAAGGCTTCGATGATCCCTATCTGATTTTGAGACCGAGGTTACAAGTTTATCAATAAATTTATCTCCCAAGAAAATCACAATGAATTATTCTAGTAGTTACGGTAGTACTAGAAGACCTACTTCCTCACATGCAACTTCCTACTTCCTTGATAGGAAGCATGTATAGTCATTTTAATCATGTCCATTCAACCTCAAATACTGCAAAAGTGACCAAGCAGTACGATTTGTCTAAATTTTGAAGAAGATGCCACAATTACACCATGGCATGTGTCCTCTCTTTAAATATGAATCCAACTACCAATCCTCTTCCGAAGTTTAAATATCATTTCCCCAAATTATCTGGCAGTGGAACCAACTCCTTCAATGAACATTTAATTGCATTTTTAAATGCATGTCAAAAAATTAGGGCAAACAAAAATGATACATGTATGGGATTATTTGTTAATTCTTTAGAAGGAAAGGCTACTGCCGATTTCTTTGAACTACTGCTTAAAGCATTTCTGAATTGGGATGTGTTATCACCATAACAATTTTCCTTTGATGGAATCCAAGTCTAGAAATTTGGCGAGGAGCTACATCGGGGTGGAGGTGCGATAGTTTGGAGGATTAGGTCACATATAGCGGAGAAGGGATAAATATAGCGGAGGCATGGAAGTTGATGGGGCTCGATGGGCCACAGATCTTAAAACAGCCCAAATCGACGGTCATGAGACATATCGAGCAAGGAAATAACACGAAGGTTAATCACTCGAGAACGGGCCAGGGAAAATATCAGTATCTCAATTGTGAGACACGTGTATTTCTCTAGAGCCATATCAAAAGAGGTCTGCCCAAAACCGTTTTGCCTCACCCCCAATATCGAAATCACATATAAAAGGAGGGCCACGGTCATTATTTTATGATATATTTCAAATCATTTGAACGTTCGAAAATTGGTGCAAATGCTCCATTTGAAATCAATCTCAATAGTAAACCAGACTTGTGCATTCTTCATCGATTCATTGTATTTTTCATCATGGCCATGAATCTTATCATTTTATCCATAACTCAGCGAAGACTTCTACTTAGAAAGAAGAATCCTCTAATTGACAGTGGGAATCAATGTATTTGATATCAAAAATAACTGTTCTTTCACCCATTTTGTATCCGTGAGCCAATTTTAGACAATGTTGGAAATGAATAGCCTTCCTTTGAAGTGGCCCAAGCCCCATTAGCCCTTTACGCCGCTGAAGCCACTTTCCTTTCCCAGAGTTCGGCAGCGGGTGTGAAGAACAATATTCACAAGAAGAAAAGATCATTTTGAATTAAATTGAGGGTTGAGGTCTTATGCTAAATAGATAGATTGTCAATCTCGACACGCCTCTCAAGATGTTCTGAAGTCTTCCCCTGATTTACATCGTGATCCCTTCAAGGAAGAGAAATCTGATCACGCTTCATGAGAATGGCCCCAGTCAAAACTCCTATGGCTTCATTGCATTGTTAAACTCAACATCATTCTCGAGAGTCTATCATTAATGCTATTAGTGTATGTCATGGTTATTGAGGCTCCATAGTGGGCCTACTTCCTTACTCACCAAATTTAGATTGGGACAACAAAACGCTTGTATTAGGAGGTCATGTTGGGTTTCCTATTGATCATTTTTCAATTAGAGTCTAGTAAGTCGGTCTGTATCAGTTTTTAAGAGTTCATCACTGATAATATGCACAAACAAATGGTAAATTTCAATTCACTAAAACACTTCAGATACTACACTCACATGCTGAGAATGTTCTTGGAATCAAACAAGACCGAATTCCCCAGGTTGCATCGTTCCATCTCAATCAATGCAAAATGATCACAATGCTCAATTTTATAAACAAGATCATGTCGAGATTTTATATCTTGATCTTCAACACCAATTCGCCAAGGGTTTTGGAAGAAATGAAAAGTTCTCTGTAGCCCAATCCAGAGAATAGGGCAGGGAGATTGGGTGCTGTTCATGAGCTCCCATCATGGATTTGGGTATGGCGTTATCAAGAAGGACCTTTACCTGCCTCTTTCTTGACTTTAGGCCCTTTGGATTCTCGGGAATTTATTAGGCAAGAATCATCTCAAACATAACGCTTTCTCGAAGACAGCATAAAGCATCTAACTTAAAGTTTCCTTTATTAATAGGACCCTTTGTGGTAAAAACTAGATCCTATTTTCCTCAGATCCAGGCCAAGATCAACGAATTTGGATTTGCACATAAGGGAGGAAATATGATCCACATCAGTCATATCTAAGATAATATTGAGCGCATTACAAGTCTTTACGAGCATGAGTGTTGAAGGATTTGATAACCGAAAATTTGGAAACTTGTGTTGATATGGAAGTCATTTTGCAGCGTGATCCGACACAACAAATAGAGTCATCCCCACAACATATCCAGACACAAAACAATTCTCCAAGGTTGATTATTAAAGATCCAAATATGAGTGTTTATAAAAGAGGAGCGCTTTAGAGGCCTGGGCACCGTGAGTCAAAGGCAAAATGCTCATTAAGGTGAAGATCACACGATTCCCCATAGATAGTAAACCCGAGGAGGAAGAACCTAAGGGAGAAATGAGCATGAAAAATGGTGGAGAGCGTAATCCAGTATCGAAGAGGGTTAATACATGAAAGCATGCTACATGGTGAAAGAAGCCTGGCTGGGATTTTGAGAGAAGAAACATGTCTTTAGCAGACATCAGGCAGTCTGATTAATCCAACGTAAGATTTAGCTAATCGGTATGTCGCGGAAAGGAAATATATACGATAGTGAAATAAGAGATTTGTTACCCAAGGTAGAAATATTCTTCCAGCATAATTCTTCCTTGTTCTCACCGGATTTATAAATAAATATTTTTTAACATAGTGGTGGTAGATGAGGATAAAGTTTTTGAAATCAAGATGCATTATGAAAAATATTGGTGTTCTTATTACAACGCCCACAAAACGCCGCTGACATGCTATATTCAGATTCATCTTCGAAGTTTGAGTCCGGTGGGTTTCAAGACCGACAACCCATGCACTCAAATTGGATAGACAATTGAAGCAAGAAAAAGCATCTAGTAGAGCCCCGCAGACCCAAGTAAAAATATTGGAATCTGAAGGCCCTCAAGGGGTAAAATATCTTTAGATGAGAAAGAGAAGATGATTCAAAGCATGAAGAAGAAGTTAAATATGTCCCCTACTAAACATACACGGGAACAGAGCTAGTTTCTCTAGATAAAGAGAAATGAGATATCCGCATAGGAAGCACTAGATTACAAGGCTAAAGTGTTGCAGTTGGAAAGGGAGAAAGAAATTTGGTCACAAGGACATGCAACAAAATCAAACATGGTGGCTATTGTACCTTCACTACGTAAACTGATCGAGTACTGATGGATTGGTTCAAGCTACATCTCAAGTAATCTTAAAGACAATGGAGATCAAGAGCCCATGATATCATAGAAAAGCTGCAGGAAGAGATGAAAATGAATAATGAAAGATGGCCCAATTCCAAAAGGAGAATCAAGATTTGCAGAAGAGGATAGACAAGGAAGACAAGAAGGAAGGGAAAAGTACTATTGAAAGGAGCTAAACATGTAATATAGGATGTTGTTGTTGAAGCGTCGCTAAGTTCATGGTTTATCTAAATTTTATAAATGACAAAGACAACATGGCTATCACTACCCGAAGCAGATGTATTGTTGTTAATGAGACACTGGAAAACATCCCTCAGAATGGGCCTAGAATGCTATTGATTTGCTTAATTTTGTGCCCATTGTTGATCTTTAGACTATTGGTGTAAAGGATAGAACTGTGTTGATCATTTGGGACAAGAGGATCATCGCTAAGCACAATTTGCTCAAGTCGGTTCAAACCGAAGTTGTGAAAATAGAACAAAGTATACAAGAGTTTAAAGGATACATTTGAACAATTGTTTATGAAGGGCCTCCCACCATTTTGGGATAGTAAAGGGAAATTATACGATCAAGAGGAATGCAATTCTCTCCTCACTCAATGCAAGTGTAATGGATCATTCCAAATTTGAAGGTCTGGAAGAGAACCCGAAGGGACCTAGTTTGGTAGAATATTTGGCTGCGGACTTTGAGATTTTGAATAAGTTCAGTTGATTGCACAAATATTGGGCTTCCAACTATGTCTTATGCCACTTGCATTGATATGGAGATTTCTTTGATAAAGGAAATGATGGATTACCAGATTCCTTCATCACAAAGGAAGGAGATTGTGCGCTGGGCGTGACAAAATGCAGTCAAGGATCGTTAGTAACTCTAGGTGTCACTAAACCGAAAGTTCGGACAGAGATCAGAAAGCAAGATATATGACGAGGAAGCTCTAATGAGTGATCCGTCTCTAGTTTGTTATGAATTTTTTGTTTGTTTAAATCATTGTAAATCGACGGTCACCAACCGCTAGCTTGTAATTATTTTATCATTTTTAGAAATTGAAACGCCTTCAAGCCAACCATTGTAATCGAATCGCATAAGTACTAGAAGCTCAATGAATTAATGTTGGAAGAAGTGCAAGGTCACCTTCTTAGTTGTTTTGAACTACATTGTAATTCTTCGACAATTGAATACATATGCATAAGTCACAGTCTTTCATGAAAATATTCTAATGGTGGTGATATGAGTTTGTCTTCTCTCATCATATGTATTTCCCATGTTCTTTAATTCCATTTGCAATCAGATTATATTTAAATTGGATAGTTAAAATCTCTGAATTCATCCTTTGATGCTCTTAGCTTAAGCAATTTAAACTCAGGTATTTTTAACTAATCTACACCATTTCAAGAATGCTCGATGCAATTATTTGTTTTCTCTTTCTTCTTACACTCTGCATAAATAGAATTTTATAACTCAGATTCATTGCCCCATTTATCCTTTATCCTCCGATAGTTCTACCGACCAATCATAGTTTTCATTCACTTTCAATTTTGACTCCACTCGAGTGTCCCTCCCCTCCTAGCCAACAAATTTATAAACCAGCTAAAAAACCAAATCTATCCATTCATTGCCAAAGAAATATCAAGTGACATTGAATAGATCCTCTCTGAGTTGAGTAGGCTAATGCCTCATCTCTAAAGTTGGTCGAAACAATTATCTCTCACATTTGTCTATTAGCCGGAAAAAAATTTACAGAGAGCTAACATTCTAGCACAAGGTCGGACGAAATTGAAAAATCTTCTTCCCCGAAAAATGACTTAAAAGATTTTAGTTTGATCCTTCTCATAAGTGACAGCGCGGATCAAATACCTTATTGATGAGATTATTTACCGGCTTAATTCTGCTAATAAGAGACCGCTGGTACTCAAAATAGCAGGAGATAGAAATCCTTGCCTCCAAGAAAATTCACACCAGATAACCTGCACTCCAAAATCTGCAAACGTCCCCGGTTCCAATTCCAAAATCTTGTACACAAAAGAAAAGAAAGGTGCTAGTAACTCTAAAGGTCGGTGTCTGGACTGATATTTTTCCTTACCCAATGATGGAGTAACGAGCATTGAAGACATTGAGTTTGATGTGAAATTTGAGCAAGCTTTCCTATTCAATCCAACCAATTCTTGTTTAAGAGAGACCATCTTTGATAAAGAGATTCCAAGATTTGATTTTAGCCACATATTCCAGGCCTATAGTGATCCACTCTCAAAACCAATAGCCACTTTGACCCCTCACAACAACCATGGAAACTATATTTTCCCCTCTTGTACTTCCTACTCAGCTACATGATTTACCTCAAGATTATAACTTAAGGATAAAACTATATGATGTTGAAGGTAACATATCAGCTCATAAGAATCTAGACTGGTTTAATGATTTCAAAGACTTCGAAGAGGTGGACTTCGAAGATGTGAAAATGAGGTAGTTTACACAAAGTCTCATAGAGAAGTGAGGAAGTGGTTCGATCCCTTCCAACAGCCTAGTATCAGATATTTCTGCTGCCTTCAAACCATCTTCCTTAAAATGGGAGATACAGGGTCCTCTGAAGCTGTTGACCCAACACAACAACATGAAGAGATCACCCTCGGGATGAAACAATGCAAGAATTTTCATCCATATTCATGAAGGTTCAAAGTTGCTCACTAGATATACGTTTTTAAAAGTGATTTTTCTTTATTATTAAGAGAACAAAGATCTGCTACATTAGATGATATGGATGACTGATGCCATAGAAGTATAAGTGAATCTAATGGCTTTGGGAAAGATAAAACTGCTCTTAGCAGGACATGAACAAACTCAAGAGAAGGCACACAACTCCTTCAACCTCAAACATCAAGAAAAGGTTTGAGATAATGATGAGAACTATGGAGAGAATGATGGAAAGGATGAAACTAGGTAACCAAACTAACCCCAGAGAACATGTTGATGTTCCACTCCATAATCCGAGGAGACCAACAATCCTACAAATTAGACAAATAGAGCCAAGAAAACAGGGGAATCAGGGAAATCAGGAAAATCAAGCAGATCAAGTGAATCGGGGAAACCAAGGGAATTAGGAGAAAAATAATGAAGGACTCCCTTCAAAAACAATTATGTAAATGAGGATTATGGATGGGTATTTTGAAGACAACATGAACTACTATGATGATAAAGAAACATCAATGTTTTTGACTAAAGAAGAAGAAGATGACCAGCTCCATGGATGCAAGAGATATTTTTGGTAAGATGAGGAGAAAAGGGTGTCAAAAGAGAAAGAATATTACCGCATTGCAGATTCCAAAATGCCATCATGCAATTCCAAAGATTATATAAACTTCGAAATCAAAAGGTACTCCAAATCCTCCGAAGGGAAAACCCACCAAAGAAGCTCAGAGTAACATACCTTCTTCAAGTCAGCCCAAAAATGATTCTGCTATTAAAAGGATTTAGCTACAAAGGACTCTACTGCGAAGGATTTTTCTGCAAAGGGTACCGTGGACAAAGGAAAGCATAAATAAGAACTCATAGTCATTGAAGGCAAGGAAAGAAACGGTTACCAAAGAGTTGGAGAAGACCTCATCCTCTTTTAATTTTGAAAGAGAGGCCGAGATTAAAAATACCGGCATTCATTTAATGAATTAATCAAGAATAACAAATATAGAAATCAGATTATCGTGATGCAAGAAGATGGAACCTCCTATATGATCAACAGGGCTATCATGATCAACCAACCATCCTTATTTGGACAAAAGGAGTATAAGAAAATGGTGATGGCTCGAAGAAGTTCCCCTTTTTATGTCACCTAAAACTATATGATATGAATCTACAAATTAAGCAAGTTGATTTTGGAGAATTCATTAACTTTGCGTCATAAAGTGGCTCATGACCAATTTAAATTTGGACGCTAACACCTTATAAAGATCCTCATTTCTTTTGATCTGAAGAAAAGGAAATGCCCTACTGATCAGCAGATATGGTGGTGTCTTGGCACAAATCCTAAACAAAGCATCATGGTTATGGATTTAGTGGTTTGCCGACATCCCTCCAAAATTCCTGCAAGAGCGTCGCTGTTCAGGTCATGGGTCATGAAAATTAAAGGGAACTCTCAGATGGACATGTCATACAACACTATCCCTCGTCTTTTGGTAAAGATATAGAAGATTGTACAAAGAGGTTTTGCTTAAATACATTAGAAACAAGTCATGAATTCAGTAATCGTCAACCCATCTACCTGGAAACCGAGTTGGGATCGTTTTCAATGACCGTGGTCATGTAAGAAAAAAGAACTAGAAATTGATGAATTGGAAAATCTGATCAAGGAATTGAAGATTATTCAAAACACAGATGAAGTAGAATATTGGATGGAAGATGAGTTTTGATGGGCCTGCCTAGGAGAAGGAGAGAGTGGGAGATGGAGTTTGGATCAATCACTCCCAAAGGAAATTCAAAATCGTGTTCTTACAAACTTGTTTTGATTGTACAAATAATATGGCAGAATATGAAGCATTAATATTGGGGTTGAAGGTTTTGAAAGAATTGGGTTCCAAAAGAATTGTTGTACATGGAGACTTCGAGCTGATTGTAAATCAAATCAAAGGAATATACCAAGAAACACCCTGCATCACCGAGGGATTATAGGAATTTGGTACTAGACCTCCTTGAGAAGTTTCCAAAATGCAATCTTTCAGCAATTCCAAAAGAACAAAATCAGGTTTTATGCCCTACAATACTCCTCACAATCAGCCAAAGTTCCAATTTTCCCTACAAAATCTACAAGGCTGAGTAAGTCAAGTACAGCCAACAACAATGCATAATATGGAAACACTGAAAATTTTGAAGATGACAAACATATAGAAAGCTTCCTCAAGATGGAGAATTAATTCGAGAATATGAACATTGATGCATGAAGACAGATGAAGTAGATGCAACTGCCACCGCAGATGGTGACTTTGGATAATCAGTATTGTAGACAAAGATATCACTAACTAAAGAGAAATATCATTCTCAAAGGGCTGATCTCATTGAGAAACTCTTTGATAACAATGATGTACAAGTCAAAGATTACAGTAAATGAAAGGGATGTGGAAGATTGCAATATTGGGACTCCAGAAGATCCAAATATCATTAAGTCAGTCTTGCACTATCCCTCAGAAGTCATGAAAGGTGCATGCCCAAATTAATGAAAGAATCTCTGACAGTTTTGCTTGAGCTATGATGAGACAAAGTCTATGATACCAAAGATAATTCAATACATCCTAATAAAGGAAGATCACAAGCCATCCAAACAGAAACTGAGAAGGATAAACCCTTTCATGCTGTACCCCTTTGATTGAGAAAGAAGTAAATAAGCTATTTGAATCCAAAATCATAGTATCCCTAAGATTCTCCAAATGGATAGTGTCCTCAAAAGGGCCAGAAAAAGAGTGAGATCGTAGTTGTGTGTGTAGATTTCTAAATCTAAATAAGGCATCTCTAGCCAGAGTCTCACCATCATTAAGATGGACTGCAGATTTACAAAACGTGGCTCTCAAAAATGTCATGTTGATGGTTTCCTTCAGGTATAATCAGGATTTTCATGGCATCTTGATGATCAAGAAAAAGAAATGCAAATTCACAACACCTTTGGGAATATCTATTTATTCCAAGATGTCTTTGGGGATCAAGGAATGCAGGGGAAACATTTCAGAGATCAATGGACATATATTTTGTTGACGAGAAGGACAAGTTCATTGTTATCCACCTAGATGATATCACTATGTAATCAGCTTCAGATGAAGAACATCTCAAGCATCTAAAAAGGATTTGAAAAATGGAGGAAGTCATATATCATTGAATACCAAGAAGCCCAAATTTGCCCAAATAGAAAGTTGAAGGAATCTTGAAAATTAGCATACCCAGAAGTAAAAAGGAGGTACAGTCTTTCTTGAGAAAAGTGAATTTTTGAGAAGATTCATCCCGACTCCATTGAAATCATAAACATACAATTACCCATGCTCAAGAAGTGAAGTCGAAATAAAAATGGGACTTTGAAGCTAGATAGTCCTTTGAAGAGATCAAGGTGGCATTGACCAAGGCTCCAAAGAATGGTCATCCCAATTTTGAAAAGGATTTCATATTTTTCTCCTTCACTAAAACACACAATTGATGGTGTTTTACTCAAGAAAGATGACCAAAATTTTGAGAAACCCATAGAATATTAAAGCAAGACGTTGAGGGATGCTCCTCCTAACATGATATCATGGAGAAGCAAGCATATTCTTTATTCAAGGCCTTGAAAGAATTCAAATTTTACATCCTACATTCCCACACCACTTCTTATGTACCCAACAACTCAATGAAAGACATCTTAATCCAAAATTTCATCCCTAAGGAAAGAGGGGAAAATGGATAAAATGATGCTTTAGAATATGACCTGCACATAAAGCCCACTAAGCTGATCAAAGGACGGGCTTCATGGGTTGGATGGCATGCACTAATTCAGAACTCCTAGTAATAAATTTCATTGCAGACTTGTTAGAGGGTGCAGAAGAGGAGAGGGAGACTCCACAAATATCCCATAAATTTCTTGACTCCACATGGTATGCATATATCATCTTTTTTTTGAAAAATTTGTAGGCTCCTCTTGAATTAAGTAAAACAAAGGCAAGGTTCTTGAAGCTGAAAGAAACAAAATTTTGTATAGTAAATCAATCCCTATATTGGAAGGATCCTAGGGGAATTTTACTGAGTTGTTTGCTAGAAGAGGAAGCCGAGAAGACCATCAAAGAGTTCCATAAAGGTGACTGGAGGTCATAATTATTGGAAAACCATTGTGCACAAAATCTTGTGGGTTGGGTTCTATTGGCCCAACATCTTTTCAGATGTCTATAAAGGGGTTTCAAGATGCCATGAATGTCATGTTTTTGAAGGAATTTTTTTGCAACATTCCTTTGAAGCCCATCTCTGTGGAAGATCCTTTTAGACAATGGGGTATTGAATTCATAGGGGAAATACATCCACAGTCTTCATCCCAACACATGTGGATTCTAACAACAACATATTACTTCACAAAATGGATCGAGGCGACTTTACCGTGCGTTTACGATGTCATTATCATCCAGCTTTTGGAAGAAAATATTTTATCTAGGTTTGGATGTCCAATGAAAATCATCATAGACAACGCAACATCCTTTAAGTCTAAAATGATGGAGAAATTTTGCAGTGACTACAACATAACACTTGGCCACTCCACTTCTTAATACTCCCCTGAAATGGGTTTCATCGAAATACCAAACAAGAGCCCCACTAGAGTTATAAAAAAGTTGTTGCAAGAAAATAAAAAGGCTTGGCACAGAAAGATCATTCATGCATTATGGGCTGATAGAATCACTACAAAGATGTCTAACGCCACCTCACGCTTTCAAATCATCTATGGCAATCACAATTTCGCTTCTACTACATTGCGAATGAGACTGTTGCAGGAGAAAGATGTAGAGACAGATGCCACATGAAGAAGGAAGGATGAACTCATTAGTGTACAACAAACCAGAGAAAAATCTTTTGACAATACTCAATTCCACCAAGACAAGATCAAAGAGGCTTTCGACGGACATACCAAGGTGGATAACTTCAAACTAGGAGACTAGGTACTAAAATTAGGATGCCCGAAATGAAGATAAGGGAAACATGGGAAATTTGATCACCTATGTATCAGTCGCATTCAAAAATTGTATACCATGGAAGTAATGGATAGATTCTAAAGGAAGGTAATGGATACATCACTGGAGGAGGGCATGTGAATGGTAGGTTTCTCAAGAATTATATCGTTTAAATATCATCACCCCTTCCATTCATTATACATAATCGTTTTATGTTTTCTTTTCGCATGAAGAAGTTGGAATAAAATAAGCATAGTTGAAGCTCGAGGTGAAGGTCTTGAGTCAGGCCGGATCGATTTTGAGTTTTGAATAAAGATTGGTGGATCTGTAATAATTTAATAAATCACTCCATTTCAATGGGTGGTAGGCACTTGGTCTATCGTTATTTTCTACCTCACAGGAGGATAGCATCCCCATTTGAGCCAAGTGTTAGCACTCATATAACAATTTTCCTTTGATGGAATCCAAGTCTAGAAAGTTGGCGAGGAGCTACATCAGAGTGGAGGCACGATAGTTTGGAGGATCGTGTCACACATAGCGGAGAAGGGCCAAATATAGTGGAGGCACAGAAGTTGATGGGGCATGGTGGGCCACAAATATTAAACAACCCAGATCGATGGCCAGGACACATATTGGGCGCAGGAAATAACGGAAGGTTAATCACTTTGAGAGGGCCGATGGAAATACCATGGTTTCACCTCGCAGGCACGTGGTGCCTCTAGATCCATATTGATGTGAAAAGAAGTCTACCTAAAATCAAGCTTTGTCTCTCCATACCTAAAAAATGCATATGTAAGGAGGCCACGTCATTATTTTATGATATTTCAAATCATTCAATCGTTTGAAAAATTGGCTTAAATGCTCCATTCAAACTGAAGCTCAACGGTGAACTAGACTCGCACATTCTCCATTGATTCAAAGGTATTTTTCTATCATGGCCATGAATGTTGTCATTTTATCCGGGTAATGAGCGACCTCCTTTGAAGAATACACTTAATTGATAGGGACTCATATGTATTTGACACAAAAATAACCAACTCCCCATTTCCGTATTTAGAGCTAATTTGTTAGACAATGTCGGGAAAACAATACCTTTCCTTAAAGCAGCCCAAGCCTCCATAACCCCTTACGTCATAGTCACTTTCCCGGTGAGTTCATAAGATGGTGCGCAGAATAACATTCACAAGAAGAAAAAGAACAGCTTGAAGTTAGGGTCAGAGGTCTTATACGAAATAGATAGCTTGTCAATTGATATGCCCTCAAGATACCGTAGCCTTCCCCATGGTGTCGGAGCCCTTCTAGGAAGAGAAACTAATCACATTCTACAAAGAATGTCCCCCCAAAGTAAAAACCATATTTATACAAACCATTGTTAAACCTAAACAACATTCGAGTTTTGTCGTTACCTATGCATGTAAGCATCGTGGTTATTGAGGTCCAGTGGGTCTGCTCCATACTCAGTCAAATTATAGGATTTGACAATGACAAGTTTGTAGTAGAGGTCATGTTGGGTTTTCTATTGACCCTTTTTCAATCAGAGTCTAGTCCATCAGTCCAGACGGCTTTGAAGAGTTCATCGCCGACAATATTCACAAATGTAGCTGATAAATTTCTAATCATCGGGAGACACTTCGTGATCACACTTGCTAAGAATGTTCCTAGAAACGAATAAGACAAAGTTCCCTGAAGTTGCATTCATCTCAAATGAATGCAAAAGGATCACAATGCTCATTTTTATAAACAAGATCATGTCCATAGTTTACAAATTGATCTTCAACACCTACCTGCCAAGGTTTTTGGAAGAAATGAAAATTTCTTTACAACCCAATCCTTTGAATAGGGTAGGATATTAGTGTTGTCTTCATGCACTCTACTAAGATTTGCATATGGCTATCAAGAATGACCTTACCTTTTCTTTGTTTTCCTTGACTCCCATATTCTTTGCCCTGGAATTCATCAGACAAAGAATCATCTCTGTAAATGTAACATTTCTAAAGACACACAAAGCATCTAACTTAAAATTACCTTTCATGGTAGGACCTCTTTCTCTCAGTAAAACTAGATCTTGTTTGCCTTAGATCCAGGGCAAGATCAATGAATTTGGATTTGCACAATTACAAGGGAGGAAGCCATATGATCTGCATCATGTCATATCTAAGAGAAGACTGATAGGAGAAGCCAAGGCCCCTATGAGCATGAGCATGTTGAAGGATTTGATAAACCGGCAAATATGGAAACCTCGTGTTGATATGTGGGTCACTTTGTGGTAAATCTCGGACGTGATACACAACAAATAGACAACTCCCACAATAGATCTGTATTACAAAACTCTTCCAAGGTTGATTATTAAAGCTACCAAGATGATTATTTATAACAAGAGGAGTAGTTTAGAGGCCTTGGGCACCAGTGGTCAGAAAAATGTTCTCAAGAAGGTGAAGATCACATAGTCCCCATAGATAGTGAACTTGGAGGAGGAAGAACTTAAGGATAAAATGAAAGCATGGAACAGGGAGAGCGTAATAAAAATGAAGAGGCTAATACATAGAGCATGCCACAGGGTGAAAGAAGCTCAAGGGCTTTCAAGCAACAAAAAACATGTCTTTAGCAAGACACATGGGGAAATCTACCAATCCAAATAAGATTTATCAAATCAATATGATGTGAAAGGAAATATGGCCAATAGTGAAATAATATATTTGTTACCCAAGGTAGAAAGAATCTCCTAGCATAAGTATTCCCTGTTCTCAGTCATGGATGTAGAAAGAAGACTTTTAACATAGCGGTGGAAGATGAGGATAAAGTGTCCGAAATCAAGTTGCATTATGAAAATATTGGTGCCCCTGCAAAAGGTAAAGTTCCATAGAAATGACAATGACATGCTATATTCGTAATTTACCCATTTTGATTATGAGGATTTCAAGATTGACAACCCATGCACTCAAATTGGATGGACAATTGAAGCAGAAAAAAGCATCCAATGAGCCTACTCTAATACGCAAGTCAAAAGATTGGAATCTAAAGGCTCTCAAGGGGTAAAGGCTTCTTTTAGATGAGAAAGAGAATATGATCCAAAGCCCGAAGAAGAAGCTAAAAATGTCTACTACAGAACACCCATAGACGATCGAAGCTTAGTCAGTTTTAGAGAAAGAAAGGTGACATGATTCAAACAGAAGCACTAAATTACAGCCAAAGTATTGCAACCTGAAAAGGAAAAGAAAGTTGGTCACAAGGACAGGTAGCAAAATTAGACATGGTGGCTATTGTACCTTCTAATACATAAACTGGATCAAGCATTGATGGATTAGTTCAAGCTATGTCCCAAGTGAGTTTATAGACAGGGGAAATCAAAAGTCTCAAGGAATCCTTGGAGAAGTTGAAACAAGAGATGAAAATGAAGGATGAAAAGACGGCCCAATTCCAAAAGGAGAATCAAGAGTTGCAGGAAAGAGTGGGCAAATTGAAAATGAGGTTGAACGGTAAAGGAATTTTGAAGGGAGCTAAACATGTAATATGGTATGCCATTATACCGTTTAAAGGTTCAGTACGATCCGAATTTTATAAATGGCCAAAGACATAATGGCTGAATACCACTGGAAGTGATGTACTATTGTTAATAGAGACATCATAAAAAGCCCTCGAATGGCCTAGAACGCAATTAATTTTCGTAGATTTGTGCTCAATTACTGTATGTGTTTAGACCATTAGTAAAAGATACAGAACTACAATCATCATTTGGGCCAAGATCATCACTAAGCACAATTTTCTCAAGTAGGTTCAAACCAAAGCTGTGAAAATAGAATAGAGTATACAAGAGTTTAAGGATACTTTTGAACAATTGTTTATCAAGGGTGAAGATTTTTAGAATAATAAAATTGTGAAATTTTCATTCATTAATATTTTCATCAAACACTTGACTAACCTGAGATTTTAGTCTTTAATAAATGCCTTTAAACAAAAAGCAACTGAAAGCTAAAACAATTAATTTAAGTAACCAATCACCACACTGATAAGGCAATAAATGGGGACAAGGATTTTGGTCCAATGACCAAAGGCAAACCCACTGGTGGGGAAAAAACTCCAGTAGAGAGATTATTTATATGGTTCAAAGAATAGATCTGAAAATTTACAACCTTAAATTTAATAATTCCAACTCGTGAATTAGGAAATGCAAATGAACTTATCTCAACAATCTGATTTCTTTCTAGAATTTCGTGCCAACAAGCTTCAACTTCCCACATGTGCCAACCAAACAACCACCCGATTTTTGGGAAATTGTTTCACTGTACAGATAAAAACAACATCAATAAATGCTCAAAATCTACCTCGGAAAGCATGCCAGCAAGCATGAAAGATGGATTGTACGTACTTTCTTGGAAATCAGGCTTCCTCTTGCTGTACAAACTGCCTTCTCACTATAGTTTTAGAAATGTCCTTCCTTCTGCTAGTATGATCATATGATTACACCGCCTTGGGAACCATGCACCTAATTAACTTTGAAAACCTGCTCTTAAACTCTCCAAACTGATCTCTCTCCTCCTTTGTTCATCGTGTTCTTCTCACATTCCTAAGCATGTATATGTATTCTCTTTTTTCTCAAGAAACCCTAACTTACATAACCAACTCAATCTAATGGCTATCATAGTCTAATATGAGGGCTCATTTAATGCCCTCATTAATTACAAAATAAGTAATAAATGCTCATTAAATACTTTTGGGTCCTACAACTTAAAAACACTTTAAGTTAATAAGTACATACATCTACTATAAAGTACATTTACTTTATTTAAAAAGTCACTTTTACAAATAAACATGTCTAGGAAATATGACTTTTATGTCCTCCCCATGACAAAAACACAAAAACATGAACGAGGAAATCCCTTGTTACATTTCAAAAAAGGGCCTCCCACCACTTTGGGATGGTAAAGGGAAATTCTACAATCAAGAGGAATACACCTCTCCTCACTAGTGCATAAATAGATCATTCCAAATTTGAATGAAGAGAACTCAGAAGGGAACGATCCAACATTTATGGAATATTTGGTAGCAAACTTTGAGATTTTGAATCTGTTTAAGATAGTAAAGACTGAGCTGCCAACTATGTCTTACACTACTTTCATTTATCTAGAGATTCTGATAAAGTAAATGATGGATTACAAGATTCCTTCTTACTCACAATGGAAGGAAATCATGCGGCTGGGCAAGACGAAATGAAGTTTTCCCGAGACCGGTAAGTGACCTCCAGGTGTCACCAAACTAACAAGTTCGACAAGAGATCGAGTAATGCTAAAATGGCCAGAGGGAATCCAAGCAATCGTGAGTGATCCATCCCTGCCTATGAAACCCCTTTGTTTAAATCATTGTAAATTAGTTCGCCTACCGAAACCGGGTCAGTTTGTAATTATTTCAATCATTTTCTAGAAATTGAAATGTTTTCTTAGTTCTTCATCCATTGTAATCACCGAATCATAAGTACTAGAGTTTCAATGAATTCATCGTTACAGAATGCAAGGGCACCTTCTAGTTCTTTGAACTACATTGTAATTTTTGACCGAATTGAATAGATATAAGATTCTCAGAAGTCTCATGAAAAGATTCTAATTGTGGTGATATGGAGTTTTGTCTTCTCCATCATATGTATTTACTGTGGTTCTTTGATTTTACTTGGTAATCGCCTTCTCGCTTAAAATTGGATAGTTAAAATCTCGTAATTCATTTTGTGATGCCTTTGGATTGCAATTTAAACTATGTGTATTTTTCCTTAACTAATTCAATTCATTTCAAGAATGGTCTGATGTAGTTATTTGTTTTTTCCTTCCTCTCCCATTCAATCGCGGATTAAACTCAATTTGCGAATCCTGGGATTCATTGCTTCATTTAGCCTTATCCTCTGGACAGTTCTACCATCTAGTCATAGTTTTCATTCACTTTCTAATTTTGACTCCATAGCCCTGGGTGTCCTCCTCCTTCCTAGCTGTGAACAACTTTATAAAATCCCCAAAACAAACTAAATCTAGCCACTGGATTACAAAGAAATATCAAGTGACATGAGATATCCCTTCATGAGTTGAGTAGGCTAGTGCCTCATCTCTAAAGTTAGTTGAAACAATTACTGCTGTTTTCTCCAGCTACCGCATAAAATTTTACGTGAGTTGACTACTCATGAATCTTAGTGGTTTAAATCAACTTTTGGAAAACCTCAAAGTCCAACATATTTGTTGAAGGATTATACCAAAGGTGAAACAATAAAGTATTTTAACTTATGTTTCACTAAATTATATAATTCGATCCCAGAAATCATTCGACCACACAATCAAGCTTCTTTAATGCATTATTACAATGAATTACCATATTCTTATCACTATAGGTTAGAAGAAAATAATGCCAATAATCAGATCCACTTGAACTTGTTTAGAGTTTGAGGAACAATCAAGAACAAGTATTCCTATTGAAGTCTACGTCAAACAAACTAATATGTTGATTGTGTTACAACTTGTACAATATATGAGCAACATAATGATTCATTTAGTTAGAAAGGGGGTGAATTCTAGTTCTACAAAAACCTCCACCTAGGCTGCCTTAAGAAATCAAAATCATAGTTTTCAACCTAAAACAATACTCTCAAGAAATTAGTGTAATTTTTGTGAGGAAATCAGATAAGAACATTCTTGTGAGATTAAAAGAACGCTAAAGAGACGCATATATTTGGAAAATATATGATACAAACGATTTACACCTATTGGGCTTCTGAAGAGGATGTAATGATGGTTGATACTCGAAATAAATCTTATAAGAACAAGAACAAAGGTGGTCTTCCTAAAACCACGTTTTCTCCGTCGATGCGACATCCATTAACACCTCACATCAAGCTGAAAGCCAACGAGAAAGACAGTTTGACAAGCCAACAAACTTCTTTTGAAATCTACCTTGATATTTGTTACGCCAAGCATTAATGGGTTAATGTAATGAAGCACACTCAGATTAGATTAGATGGGAAGGCATTTATTAGTTTTAATGTCGTTAGATAGGAATTTATTGTAGAATTGATATTTCGCATTTCGAGAGGCAAACGGAATATAGGCACCCTCCTTATACATTGTGGTATTATTATCATTGAGAGCAAGAAAAGCGCAGAAAGAGAGAACTTTGTGAAGAACACCCATGTACGCATTGAAATAATAGAAGAGAGTCTTAATTCAAATTTCATGGTTTTGTGTATATTCTCTGTTAATATTATGCTCATGGATGTTTGCTTTCTATCATACATTTGTTTTCGAATATGCTGTGTATGAGTCTTCAAGATCTCAACCGGGTTGGGAGAAGAGAATGATTTTAGGTTGTTTCTCCGTTCGGTGCCGGAGATTCCTGCATAGAGTGCAGTCGAATTCATCTGCATAGAGTGCGTTGATGAGGTCAGACCGTTAAACGATTATTCTCATCTGCCCAGAAGTTGAATTGGGTTGGTAAAGTCGTGCAGGGAAGTGCCGACCGAATTTGGAAGTCTTAGTGGCGATTCTGAGCTAAGGGAGTGGAAGATCTCTGTTGCAGGTGAGTGCATGGGATTTGAAGAATTCAATACTTAGGGAGTTGTTGAAAATTCGAGCACAGGAAGCGGGCGTAAAAGTCTCTGAAGGAGTCAGAGTTGCAAAGCTCAGGAGGGATAGTTCCTTACCGTTGTTGTGGGAAAAAATCTGTGCGAAGGTTCAAACAGGACGAGCTTTGGAGCGAGGAGATCTCCAATGCAAAGGATCAATGACCAGGGATCGCAGAGGAAGGTTGCGAAATCCCGCTGATCGTTGGATCGTGGGGAAGCTGCGGGGAGATTAACCCGTAGGCACAGGAAGGGTCAAAACCCATCGGGGTTCAGCGTTCGGGACTTTTGGGTGTAAAGGAATTGAAGTCGGCGAAGTCGCGATTCCATGATTCTCGATCACACGGAGCATGGAGGTGACGTGGCAGTGTGGGACCCGGGGTATAGTGGAGGACAAGTGGCTTCACATCGGAGGATCGACACCTCGGTACTCGGGGTTTGAAAACACAAAGCGTTGAGATCGCGAATGGCGATATCCCGATAAGGGAAATCCCCGACAGGTGGAGGGCGTTGACCCATTGACCATAGGGGATCGGGGTTTTGAAGTGCGAGAGAACCGTGCACATAGGGTTCGCGATATCGTGAAACCCGATTTCCCACGATAGTTGCCAGGAGATCAAAAGAGTGTCCTGTGGGTGACAAGAAGTCCCGATACGGGATTTGAAGGGTATCACAACTCTTCGAGGGCAGGAAGAAGAAGGTCCTGGTGAGAAGCGGTTGCCGACGAGGGCAGGTTACGTCACAAGCACATCCTCTAATCAAATTGATCCTTAAATCACAAGAGGTACTCAGATTCCGGAGGTAATTCCAACCTCATATTCTTCATCAAAATACAATATTTTGAAGCAATTAGTTAACATTAAATCAAATGCCTCTTTATTAGACATGGTAATTGTTCCTAAACAACAAAGGCATCTAAAATATTTTATGGAAGGAAAAAATTCTACTGTTTCCAGTTTGACTAAGGAACAAAATGAAGAAGAAATGTATATAAATAAGTTAGGGGTATATAATCCTAGGAATTATGTAAAAAATCCTCCCTTTTATGTTTTATTAAATATTATGGATAAGATTGCACATTGGTGTCTGATTGATAGGGGATCTAGTACAAACGTTATGTCTAAAATTATTATGGAATAATTAGGTCTTTCATGCACTAATGAAAATTCGAAGAGTATATTTTCATACAATAGTCAACAACAAGATACCATTAGTGAAATCAAATATGTAACTTTGGTATTGTGTGCACATCCTAAAATCAAGACCACTTGTAATTCAAGTAATTTATATGCCATTTAGAAACTATTCTATTATTTTAGGAAGAGACTAGCAAGATTTAAATGGTGGGTACATATCACTAGATGGAACACACATGTCCCTTCCTAAAAATGGTAAGAATATCATTGTTCTTCGGGAAGGAGAAATCTCACCATACATTGAAAGAGTACCTCAACCACATGTAAATTATATTGAAGAGGATACCAATGTATACTATATATTTTTAGAAGAATATAACAATTCTTTTGCACAACTTCCTAACCCTGAACATGGTATGTGGCATATGCACTTTGATGGTACATGCTAAAGTGAAGGTAATGTAGCTGGTATAGTACTTTATTCACATGTAGGAAAAATTCACAATTTCTCTTACATATTAGAGTTTGCATGTGCTAATAACATAATTAAGTTTGAAGGATTGATTCTTGGAGTAGAGAATGATTTTAATCTGGACTGTTATAATATTTATGTATTTTGGGATTCTAAGCTTATTGTCAATTTGGTTAAGAGAATTGATACCCCATCTAATAAATTGTTAAAGAGATATACTAAAGTGGTTTAGAAATTGATTTCAAATATTTTATCTTTCAATATTACTCACATAAGGAGATATTTGAATTCAATGGAAGATAGGTTAGCTGGTTTTGCAGCCAGCCCTACAAAGAAATTTCTCTCTGAAAGGACATATTGTACCTTTTTTTCATTATATCATCCTCATTTTCTGGATAATGTTGAACCTTGGAAAGTTTTTCCTGACAATGAAATCATATGTGCCTTTTTGCAGAATGAGCCCTTGAAAAAGAAGGGGATCATATCTCTAGAAGACAACAAATTTCCAAAGGGATTAAACCCTTTAGAGAGCTCATTCTCATAAAGTCATGTAAGAAATAAAAAGGAAACATAGAGGAGGAATAACAAATAAAGATAGGAAATACCTTTCCTATGAACATTGGGACTCAAGAAGACTCAAATATTTTAAAGATTGGAGCTCAATGTTTAGAACAAGAGAAGTAGGAATTTGTGGATATTTTCCATGAATTTCTTGATGTCTTTGCATGGTCATATGAATATTTGTGAGGTTTTTACCCTCATATAATACAACACACAATTCCTATTAAAGAAGAAGTGAAACCAATAAGGCAAATACACAGACCAATCAATCCTACAATGGAAGCAACTATTAGGAAAGAGATTGAAAAGCTCATAAATGCCCATATATTTTTTCTTGTTTAGTATTCATAATGGGTATCAAACCTTGACCCAGTATGGAAAAATAATGGGTATATTAAATTATGTGTTGATTTTCGTGCCTTGAACAAAGCAGGAGTTAAATACAATTTTCCTCTTCCTAATATGGAATTGATTCTACAACAAGTAGCAGGATCTCATATGATGTCACTTCTTGACAGTTTCTCAGGATACAATTAAATTCATGTCAAGAGGATTGACAAGTATAAAACCACCTTCACTATAGGTTGGGGCATCTTTTCCTACAAACAAATTCCTTTTGGATTAATTAATGCAAGTGCTACCTTCCAGTGAGCTATGCAAATAGATTTCAATGATATAATCGATAAAAAATTTCAAATTTATCTTGATAATTTAACTGTTTATTCCAAAACCTGAGAAGATAATTTTGATCATCTTAAACAACTTTTTCTTCACTACAGAAAATTTAGAATGTCATTGAATCCTACAAAATTAATTTTTGGTGTCATTGTAGGAAGAATCCTTGGACATATTGTATCCGACTCAAGAATCAATATTGATTAAGAGAGGGTTGTTTCCATTCAAAATATTCAAGCCCCATCCTCCAAGAAAGAAATCCCATCATTCATGGGTAAGATTAATTTGAAGATTTATTCCTTATTTTTCCAGAATGGTAAAACCTATTCATAATATGTTAAATCAAGATCGATATTTTTCCTGAATGACGATACTTAAAAGGATTTTGTAGAAATAAAAAATGCAATTAGTTCTGCACCATTTTTGGCAAAGCTTGATTTTGAAAAAGATTTTATCATTTATACAAATGACACTGAAGAAGTTATCTCTACAATTCTTCTTTAGAAATATGATCATAATAATGATAAACCAATAGCTTACATGATTCAAAGTCTATCTGATGATGAATTCAAGTATACTTTAATTGAAAAACACACATTTTCTCTTGTTAAAGCTATTGAAAAATTTCATCATTTTATTATAGGCAAGTATACTTAGGTAAAAGTCCCTTTACCTGCAGTAATATTTTTTCTTTCACAAACACATTTATCTATAAATCTTGCACATTAGCTTT
Organism: Picea sitchensis; assembly: GCA_010110895.2. Lineage (NCBI taxonomy): Eukaryota > Viridiplantae > Streptophyta > Pinopsida > Pinales > Pinaceae > Picea > Picea sitchensis. The sequence goes on from SNQJ01S0088648.1 coordinate 29,729, forward strand.
CCAAAATTAAAGAACTCGATTTCACGATCACAAGTTCCAATACAATCAAAGGACATGATCTATCCTTACACTGAGATCAACATCCTGAACCAAGATATTCCTTTGAAAATGATGAAGATGCCTTGTCTACACTATTTCTAATTGAATATGGTAATCTTGATCTAGCATCACATCCCTGGTATTGAGAAACAATTTATTATTTACAATATGAGAGATGTCCCGAGAATATTGAGCATCATGAACAAAGAAGGACTCAACTTGAGGCCTCAAAATATATAATATTGAATACTTCACTCTTTTGTAGGACTACTGACGAACTATTGTTACATTGTGTTGATGATACAACATCCCAAATGATTTTGAAAGAAATTCATGGATCAACAGATTCCAACATTCATATTGGTGGACAATTTGTTTCCAAAGCCACCACTCACAAAATTTTGAGAACCAATTACTATTATCCTTTTGTCTTTATGGATTCATATAATTTTGTACAAGCTTGTATTGAATGCAAAAACAATTTTGGTAGGGAAAAGTTCTCTACTATGCATTTACAACTAGTCTTACCTGATTTTCATTTCTCTAAATGGGGATTAGAATTCATTGGACCAATCAATCCTTCATCTTCTGCAGGCCATATTTTTATCTTAACTGCAACAAAATACTTTACGAAGTGGATTGAGGAAGTTCCTCTTAAGCATGTGCAAGATGAAAAAATTATCTCCTTTTTAGAAACAAATATCTTCTCTCATTTTGGTCTTCCTATTGAGATTATTTCCGATAATGGACCAACATTCATATCTGGAAAATTGACCTCATTTCTTAATAAATTTTCAGTGAAACATTTCACTTCATCAACATATTAACCTCAGGGAAATGGGTAAGCTGAATCCATAAATAAAAATTTGGTTAAAATTATCAAGAAAATCATTAATGATAAACCTCGCTAGTGGCATATATTACTAACTTATGCATTATAGGAAGATATTACTACCAAAAAAACAGGTATAGGCCATACTCCTTTTCAGTTGTTATATGACCAAGAATCTATCATGCCTGTTGAACTTGAACTAACTTCTCTAAGATTAGCTTTATAAGTAGAAGAGTTAAAATCTACCAATGTTCCTAAAGATTACATGCTTTGTTGGCTTCAGAAGAACACATAATTTATGCTCTTGATAACCTTAAAAAAAGACAAAAGAAAATTAAAACATATTTTGATAAGAGGGATAAATCAACTACTTTTGCAGCTGGTGAAAAAGTACCTTTATGGGACTCTGCACATGCTGATAAAGGTAAGCATTCAAAGGTTTGTACAATGTTTTGTTTTTCTTATTCTGATTTTTTTTTTCTTTCCTTTTTTCTTTCCTTTTACTTGAGTTTAATTTTGATTKTTTTAGGCAAGCAGTTGGATCAATCAAGTTACTTTACTTTTCATTGGTTTGCAAATTTGTTGATTAATTTGACTTGAAAGATGAAAAATACAAATAGTAAAAGATAAATGAATTATATTTCTTGTACACAATACTATTTTTTGATTATTTTCCGAACCAGATAAATTTCCTTGTTTTAATTTGATTGTAAAAACTCTTCCCTATCTTCTTCTTTCCCATTCTACCCCTCCATGAGTTTTTTTAGTATGATCATACTTAAAATTTAGATCAAAATCCAATTTGAACATCATTTTCCAGAGAAGAAGAGACAATCAATGTTGGCATTGTTTTCCACGATTGCACACATCCTTTTTAACACTGGGGAGTTTAGACCCAGGGTTCATCCAAGGTTGAACAACAAAAACCCTAGAGAATCGACATATCAATCCTTGGCCAAGGCTGAGGAAGGTCTCACTCGAGACATGGGGGGGATCACATAGACCATAAGGTCTTGTGACAGGGATGAAAGATTAAGCAAACTAGGATCCATCTGGGATGGAATTCATACATTCCATATCCGATGACTTACTGTTCTACTAAGTAAAAAAATACACACACATATCCAAATAACACATGATAGACATACACTAGATCAGAAATGTTAGCGATAATTCTTGTCCCGGGCTCGAGAGCACCCAGGGTTGTAGGTTTCACACGAAACACCCAGGTACAGCAGCGGAAGGACCCAACTTTCTGGTTGCGAGTCAAGTGAGTGAGCAAAGTTTTGTTGTCAGCAGCCGAGATCCAGCCTACATAGTTAATCGACGGTCATTGGGTTTTCGGGGCTGTCAAGTTGCCTACGGTTTAGCACGAAGGGCAGCGCCAATGGTTCAAAGAAAATCTGGATCATCTGATCTGATCGGGACAGGTGGCAGCCAGTCGGCCTATCGGAGATCGGTGTTTTGGGAGACAAGGTGGTGTTAGTTCATTGCTTTTGAAATCGCCGATCAGCAAAGTTCCAAAGCACCTTTCGAGCTGAGCCCGCGGTCTTAGCACCAGGTCACGTCAAGCGAGCCTGTAAATGGGGCAGCCCTCTTTACAATAACGAATATTATCTGGTCCATTCGTCTAAATGAGACGCGGCACACATCCGTGTCACGTCGGCATTCGGGAGTTCAAGGGGTAAGCGCTCCTCGTCCCTTCACTTCTCGAAACCCCGAACCCTGAAATGCTGATAGCACCCAGAATCGGGCCCGTGGTTTTGGCACCTGGTCGTAAAAGAACAAGCCTGGAAGAGGGGCTCTATTGTTTATCATTTTGCCACTCGGGTCCCAAGCGCCAAAAAGAATCTCAGCCGTTCATCTCGTGGGGAATGCATGGCAACCGTTAGGCCCTCCTGGCATTCCGCCCATCGCAATTTTGAAGGAGAAAGGTCCTGTTCCTTTCTCACCTGTGAACCTCGAAGCGCCGACAACAGTCTGGTAGATAGGCGAAGGGTCACAACCCGTGGTCACTCTAGGGAGCAGAAGGGGCTGTACAGGGAAGCCAGAGGCACCGAATTAAGATTCAAGAGAGGGGGGACTGCATTCTTCAGACGCCAATTCGACGTGATTGAATTCCCGGTAGCTGCCAGGAATGAATGAAGAAAAGAGAGGGTGGTTGAGGCCTCGCCTCAATCATTAATTGCAAGGTATGGAGGGTCTGGCAAGCGGTCTACTCAAGGGGGTCCTGTGTGCCCATTTTTCCATAGAAGCCATGCCCGAGTCCTCGACTAGCCGAAGGAAGTCTGAACGCGCTAGCTCGACACTTAATGGCTCAGCTACTCCCCTTGCTGGAGCCACGCGCAGTTAAGATGGCGTCTGTCATAGGTGCACGATCGTCCAGTCTGCATGCGCAGACTGTCAGAAGACATGCAAACGCAATGTTATTAATGCAGTATCTCGTTTTCACTGTTGTGTTTTGTTTTGAGTATATGTAGGCGTTTTCGCCATTTTTGTAAGCATCGATGGTAGAGCAAAGCTCCCAACTGTAAAGTTTTAACAACCATTCTAAAATCCTGGTTGTGCATCTGTATTTGAGATTTCTTGTTTTATGACAAACAGTTTTCCTAATCCGTCTATGTTTTCATCTTATATCGGAGAGTTCATGATCGACTGATTCGCATGAATTGTTGCAGTTATGTTTTGATAAAGGATTTATCGTTACATTATTGTATTCTCTAGTTTTCTGCATTTGGATGTAAGAGGATCTTTCCTTTATATGCCTTCTCTCACAGTCTGTTAGAAACCTGACGTTTATAATAGACCCTCACA
>SNQJ01S0088649.1:28854-50112 GCA_010110895.2 Picea sitchensis
AGTTGCAATAAAGACCGTTGATCTAGAGAGGTGGGCCATCATCAATGGAGATTAGCATGGGGGTTATCAGAGGATAGGTGTTGAGTAGTAAAGTATGAAAATCCCCGAAGTGATGATGTTAAAACCCGTGCGATTTTGTACTTGCAAATGGTCAAGAGTTGTTGATCTGATCGACTTGATGGATCTTCACCATTGAAAATTTCCCTACTCATTTCAACAATCTAAGTCTGAAATCGATTGCTCTGTATCATTGTGTTTTTATGTGGGCTTTTCATGTGCAGACAAAAATTCTTGGTTGACTTGTGGTGAGATCAATCAATGGAAAACATTATGACAGGTAATTTGAACCAAATATGACATATATTTCATCCTTTCAAGAAAGACAGAACAGAAACACGTAAAGACTCAAACCAGAAAGAAATGTATAATAACCAAGTCACTCAGTAATGGGAAAATGACTTAACCAACCAAAAAAAGGAAAAATTGATGATGTTATTGGGAAAAAGGAGAGGAGAGGCAGGGGATGCAGACCTAGGTTACAACACATGACATGTTTTTTATTTCTCTTATGTTGTAGCATGGATCTTGATTAATGCATGTGGGTATTTCATTCTTGATTTCGGATTAAATGCTATTAGAATTCGAGATCAGTTCAAAAGAAAGTTTTCAGAGTAGCTTGGTCAACCTATGGGTGGCTGGGTACGTTACATATTAGCATGGCCAACCTATGGGTACGTTACATGTAACCTGTAGCTATCATGTTGTACTGTAACACTGACTTGTAACTCTTCCATGACCTTCAGCATCCTAGTACCAACATTTCCCCCAAATTTTCCTTAACCTTGCGGGACTAAGACTCCCTATCACACGGGGCCTCATGTGACATCCCTTATGTAACCCGCAGAGGTGCCTCACGTGACACCCTCAATCTGACCCATGAGGGCCTACAAATTAGGGTTACATAAAAACCATGGAACTTTGTAGCTTTGAAACTTTCACTCTTTCCTCACACTTTCTTTGTTTCCTTAGACTTGTCGTTAGATTCTCCAATATACCAAAATATTAGACCATAATATTCACAAGATAGATATTCAATGTAAGTGTGTGTGTACTTATGAGAGACTCCTTGAGGTGTTTATATAATTTTTCATAGTAACCTCTTTCCTTATTCTTATGGATTCTTGACTTTCTTGTTACAGCCACTTTACCCATTCATTAATCGACTTGTAATTTCTTAGGGGCTTCTTGACCATTCTCTAGGGCTTCCAACTTCACAAGGCCATATCACCCTAACCGTGAGGAACCACGTGCAATACCGCATATCACCAGAAATGAAACGACAAGGAATATCCATCTATGAGTGTTTTGACTTCATTTACATTGTCCTTCTTGTCCATACTCCTCAACCAACTTTGGGTCCCATAAACACACCTCTGGGGTTTCATGTAGACTTCATCAAATGCACCCATAAAATCTACTAACCTCAACCACTCCATAAATCTCAACCACGTCTTGAGGACTTCCTAACTTCTCCAGGGGTTGACAACAATATCCAAGGGTTCATATCAATGACAACCAATTGTCCAACAATCTCCCCCTTTGGCATTGATGGCAACACTGATGCTCCAACAATGATGCTCCCCCTATGACTATTGCTCCATATCAATGTTTCTCAGTCTCCCCATTTGACATCAATGGAAAAGGGTGTCTCTCCTTGGGGATGCTTCCCATGTCTTCACTCTTCTGTTCTTTCTCTATGTTTTCATTCATTTATCCTTCTTCACATGTATCTCTCCTCATGTTCCTCTTCTATTGTGACTTCCCCTGAAAGTATACCTTCTCTGAACAATCCTTATCTGAATTCATGTGCTTGACTCTTACTCTTTTGATATTTCTCTTTATCTCCCTTTGACATCATGGGAGAAAGGGTAACTCCCCCTGTCGATATGTTTCCCCCTTTCAACATGCTATTGATCTTCCTTTATAAATATCTTGATGATTTCTCTTCCCTTGACTCCTCTACAATATGTCGTGTAGATCAATGTAGGGCTACCTGTAAATGTTTCATTTCCTCTCTTCCAGTGCTTGTTAATTATTCATTGGTGCTTCCTCTTATAATTCTCTGACATATATAAAAATCATTCATTACTTGATTTCGTCATTCACTTGTCATGTTCACTTGACCATATTGTTCAATGAGTTTCTTCTCATGATTGAGGATTTCTCTTTCCCTATTTTGTTGTGCCTTTTAATGCTTGTATTTTTGTGACCAACTGATTCCAGCTGATTCCTCTTATTCCAATTGTAAATATGCTCTATCATATAGTTGTATAGACCTACCAATGATCTCATAAATCCATCTTTGTCCATATGCCGTACACTGTCTATAAATTTGCTACTCAATTGTCCACAATGTTGACCCATCTATCACTGTATTATCATGAAGGATTCACAACTAAAATTGATCTTCAATATACTCATTTCTTCAAACTGAATCAAATGTGTCCACTTGTCTTCTCTATCTAAAAATCAAACTCTACATGTATGGAACAACCTGTACTGAAGATATCCCTGCTTGAATACATACATGGAATACAATCATAACCTTTTGCATGTGTAACTTCCAACTGATATCTACGTGGGAACACTACTTCTCAACCGAACAATCTATCTGTTTGTACTTATGTTATTTGACTTCTCTGAATCTATCTCTGCAAATATGTCAATCTGTTCGAAGGATGGTTCTTTGATATGTAGTAGCTACTGCACCAACTCCCCCTGTTAAATATTGATATTTACTGGGAGTCTCCAATCCGAATGACTCATAACAATACCTTCTATGATGCGTAATGATCTTCCTCTTCATCTATGGATTCATCATTTTCTTCAATTCTGACATTCTTTTTATCTACTCTTTGAATTCTGACATCTTCCTTTTCATCATCTTCCTAGTTTTTGACATCTTCCTCTTGGCCTATAAATTCATCCTGATCTTGTGCTACTACAAGTCCTGTAAGTACAATCTCTAGAAGTGCTTCATTCATCTTCTCTTCATTCACATATTCTTCTAGTTCCTTCTTTCCTTTCCAAACCTTTATGTATTTGACATCAGTGTCTTCCTTAATGAAGGGCTCTATCACGCTTCTACAATTTTGATCTATGTGTCCATAGTTGTGGCATTTGTAACATTCTATATTGTGTGGGGCCACATAAGCATCTCTTGCTTGAACATTTCTTTCATACATTCTGCAATTCACGGCTTTATGCCCAAAGTTAGTACATTTAAAACAATGACCATAAAATAAATTTACATATATGGGAGTGAATCATCTTCTTTGTTGTGTATTCCTTCTAAATACCTGCCTTGGCTGATCATGATCTTCTCTTATGTTGATCCCTTCATCATGATTGAAGATTCTTTGTTTCCTGAATGCAGAAGGTCTTATGTGTTCATTCCTTTCTGATTATTGTTAGCTATGATTCCTTCCTTTGATAACTTTTTCATAACTCCTTTGTTCTGTTACTTTCATCATGGAGCTTGAACCTTCCTCAAAATGAACATTCTTGTATCCTAGTCTAGATTTTTCACTATATGGCCTTTGAATGTTGAGAATGTTTTCTAACACTTGAGAACTTTTCAATTTCTTTCTGAGCTTGTTGAATTCAACTCTCAATGTCATGATTTCCTTTTCAATATTCTCACACCCTTTTTCTTTCTTTATCATATGGATCTGCATTAATTCTTCCTTTCTCTTTCCTTCTTCAAGTTGAGTTTTCAAGGAGATGTTTTCTTCTTTGAATGATTCGTTTTTCTTCCTTTATTTCTTCAGCTCAGTTAAAGCATTGATTAATTATGCCTTGAGATCTACTTCACCTTCTTCTTTGCTTTCAGGAGTTCTTTTCTTATTTTTTGTAGCCATAAAGAGTACTTTCTCTGAGTCACTATCACTTTCATCATCTTCATCAAATGAAGAACTGTCTTCTTTTGAGTAGAGATTTTTCTTGAAGACTTTCCTTTTATCTCCTTTCTTGTTTCCCTTTTGATATTTATTTTATTTCTTGGGGTATTATTCTTCATCATTATCTGACTTCTTAGCATAAGGACACTTATTTTCAAAATGACCAATTTTACCACAATTAAAAAATTTGAAGGGAAACATACCTTTGTACTTGTCAGTTCCTTTCTTCAACTTCCTTACTAAGGGGAATATAAATCCCTTTCCTTGCCCCATCCTGCCACCCTTACATATGAATGTAGACCAACCATCACTAACACAATCATTGCTATTGTCATTTTCACTGCTACTGTCACTGTAACTGTCACTATCACTATCACTATCGCATCAACCTATAACTTGTCAACCTGTCACTATATCCAACCTGTCACATCAACCTGCCCAAACCATCACTTTCACCGATACTCAACCAGATATTCTCATGTGGATCATATACCAAGGAAACCTCTCAACTAGATGTCCAACATCACCAACACATGCCTCTACCAGGCATGTACCAAACCATCAACCTATACCATACCAAGCATCAGTCGTGTACCACAACCTGTACCACAATAAGTGCATCAACTATGAACCAACACCTATACCAAATCGTGCATCAACCATGCACCACAACTGTACCAAACTGTGCATCAAACATGCACCACAATTGTACCAAACCATTCATCAACCATACACCACAACTATACCAAATGCCTCAACCATCAACCATGTACATCAAAACTGTACCAAGTATCAGTCATGTACCATACCATGTATCAACCATGTATATCAACACATGTACCATACCATGTACCAAAAATGTATCTCAACCATATACCATATCACTCAATCATGCCATACACCATGCACCATAGGGTATATCAAGCAAGTACCATCAATGGTGTATCTCAACAAAGTACCAACATCACCAAGATATGTATCTCATACATGTGTTGTCATATACCAAGTATATCCCTCAACAATGTATCAATATCAATGACAACCATACACCATGTGCCAATGCTTCAAGAGTATACCAAGAATAAACCTCAAGCATATAGCATCATCACCATGTAACCAAACCAGATACCAAGATACCAATCAATTCAATATGTAATAATAATCAATGTATCATACCAATATCACCAATCTCTACCATGCATCAACAAGACATGTCTCTCAAGCATATTGTTAGAAAAACAGGACTGCGGAGCAATAAAATAAAACAAATGCAGAAACAAAAACACAAAAGACACACAATACAAGAGAGACACAGATTTATGTGGTTCACCCAGTGTGGGCTACGTCCACCAGAGAAATTGCCAGGTCCTTCCTTTATTATTATCAGGCAAATGAAGGGATACAGCCTCTGACAAACAGTGTAACTTCATCTTCTTTCTCGGTCTCCTTGGAATACAATATTCGCTCTCATACATGAAATGATACATTTCCCTCATAAAGAGGGGTTGCCTTCTAGGGCAAAAAACCCTAACATAATCTCTATTGTTAGATGCGACCTTAATGAATGGTCCAGTTTTACAATGAAATTACAATGCTCTTTATAGAACGTTTTGCTTGGGGCTTGGCCAGAACCCGCTGCCAGACCCCCCGGTAGGGGATGGACCCCAGGAAGGAGGTACCCCCTACGCACTCCCGTGATGGAAGAGTGTACATACTTAGGGGTGTAAATACTTCATGGGGGGTATGAACATGGTGACAAAGGACCTGCATCGGGAAGATATTCAGGGCTCCACAACCAACAATCTCCCACTTGGAGGCAATTCAACAACTCAACTTCTTTGTTGTATGGCCGCTGGACTAGAACCTTCTTGAGGATGCAGCAAATTTCTCATCTTCATCTTCAATCTTGAATGGCCCAGGCCGAGCAAGAACTAGGTTTCTCCCTGGTTACTCCCTAAGTTAACATGTATAGGGATGCGGCTAGTGTGTATTTTTTTCCATCTTCAATTGTCCATCTTCCAGGTCTGGATCATTATGAAGTGGTACCTCAGCTTGTATATGTAGTCTTTGAATGGTGAAGGTTCTTTGCAAGATTAGTAGCACTTTCGACTATATCCGATTACAACTGCTGTTCTCCACTTCTTTCCCAATTTCTACATAAACCTTTGTAACCAATCATCTCTTTACTAGCTTCCGTAGCGGCAACATACTCCACTTCTGTTGTTGAAAGTGCAACAACCTTTTTGCAATTTTGAAATCCAACTTCTTGTTTTTCCACCTACAGTAAAACCATAACCTGTGGTGCTCTTTCCCTCGCATCTTTATCACGCATATATGAATCAACATATCCTTGAAGAAAAGTGTCTGAACCTCAAAACATCATGCATGTGTAGTAGTGCCTCTCAAATGCGAGAATCCACTTTACTTCTTCTCAATGTTCTTTACCTAGATTGGTCCTTATACACGCTCACAACTCCCCTTGCATACAATGTTCAGTCTTGTACAAACCATTGCATACATCAGGATTTATAGCTATTTGCAGAGTGAATATGGGACCACGGACATGTATTCTATCTCCCTCTATGTCTTGGGACACATTTCATGAGTTAATTTGAAATGTTGTAAAGGTGTATACTTGTTTTTGCATTACGCGATTTCTAAACCTCTCCAAGCACTTCTCGTGTACTCCTGCTTGAGACAATGTCGATTCTTGTGATTTTTCTATCTCTTGTTATTCTCATACCAAGGTTTTTCTTTCCAGCACCAATCCTTCATTGTAAATGAATTGGCTAATTTCTTCTTGAACACATTTATTATCCTTCATATTAGACCACGCAACAAGCATGTCATCTACATACAATAGCAAGATAATAAAACTTCCATTTTCTAGCCTTTTAAAATAAACACGGTGTCGAGAATGACATCTATTATAACCACTGTTACGTCATAAACTGTCAGGCTTCAAATACCGCGCTCTTGGAGCTTGTTTTATGCCATGCAATCTCTTCTTCAACACACGCACCAAATTCTCCTTCCCTTTGACCTCATACCCACAGTAGACAGCTGCATATAAATCTCTTCCTCAAATCCCCATGGAAAAAAGTTATATTTACATCTAGCTTGTTCAAGATCTGAATCTTCTCGCCTGAAGACTTAAAATAGTCCCTAATTGAAGTCATTTTAACAATGGGAGAAAATATTTCATCCAAAGTCTATACCTTTCTTTGTGCAAACCCCTTTACAACAAGTCTAGCCTTGTAAACTTTTCTCCTCATCTTCTTCCTTCAACTTGTAAACCCATTTGATACGCAATGCTCTTTCCAGTGAGCAATGAACCAAGTCCCAAGTCACGGTTATTTTCCAAAGAGATCCACTTCCTCTTTCATTCCTTGCTCCACTTCTTTTTGGTGTCTACACGCATTGCCTCTTCATAACATTAGGTTCACGAATCGGAGTCAATAATAAATAATATAATGAAGGGAGTATCGTTCGGGGGTATACTTAACTTTGGTAGATCTTCTAACAACGCTGCGGTGTTTGGGGTACTGCTTCTCACATTGTTGTACATTTTGATTTTCGAGGTTCCTTTGGAATTTCCTTTTAAGTGATCTCATCAAACACTGGTATTCTTTTTACGTTTCCTGTTTCTTTCCACATGGCCCGATCTTTGTACATGACCTTCTCATTGAATATGAGCATCTCTACTCCTATTAGTTTGTTATTTCATGTCCATGGCGATAACCGAATCATTAACACCATATCAATAAAGGTGCATTTCTTGGATTTTGCCTCAAGCTGTTCTATTTTTCTTTATCAATATGGACAAATGCTTCCATGATAGAAAGTTTTCAAAAAATAATAGTTTACCTTTTCCTGTCCATTCCTCCTACGGAATTCTACCATCCAAAGAGCTTGAAGGTCCCTCGTTTATTAAGTAAACAGCGGTGTGTCTACAACATCGCCCGAGCGTAAGGAAAACCGATATGCAATATCAGCATACTCCTTACGCGGCTCCGCCGATTTGTCATGTTCATCGCTTCGACACCACCATTTTCTTGTGTTTGTGGAACTATCTTCTCTCTGAATCCCAGGTATGGACGGTAATCATCAAACTCCTAGCTGCAATATTAACCTCCATTGTCAGTCTGAGGCCGCTTCAAGCCTTTTCGTCTCATTCTCAACTAAAGAAACTTCGTTTTCTTAAAAGTATCAAAACATCGGATTTTTTGTCGAATCTGATAAACCAAGTTTTTCTAGTTGCATCATCAATAAAAGTAACATAATAATGAGCCGCAAGTGATACACACATTTTGGTCCCCATACATGCGTATGCACAAGCTCTAACCTTACGCCTTCTTTTATTTTCTGACTCTGAGAAATCGACTCTCTTTTGTTTCCATAAACTGATGCTCCGCGAGGAGACTCCAAATCAATTTGTTTAATATGGCAACAAATTTCTTTTGTGAGATGCGCATGCCCTTCTCACTCATTGTGTCTGACCTATGATGCCATGATGTATCCTCCTTGTAGAAGCTAAAGATATATAAAATTAAATTATTACCAATACATAGATGCAAATGTACCTACCTTCTCTCCTTTTCGCTATGTATTGATCCTTTGATGACCTTCCATGTCTTATGCACAAATATGAATTATACAACCTTCACTTGCCAGGCCCTTACGTTGAAATCCGATTTTGCCTAAATGGAACATGTTTTACTTCTTTCAAAAACCATTGTTTCGATCCGTTTGCTTTATTTTTGTTTCCCATTCCAACAATTTTGAATGGTTTATCATCACACAAATGAACTGTCCAAAATCACCTTGAACATAATCTAGAAAATGTTTCCCTCGGGTGTGGCGCAGAGATAGGCTCTGAATCTACAAGATTGAAATATTATCTCTGAAAGAATCAAAGCATCTTGTAACACATCTTTGTTACATTTGCTTCACGATTTCTCTAGCTGTCCATCTCTTTGTTTCTTTGGAGCTCTGCGGTCTTTCTTAGGATGTCCTTTCTAACTCCACAATTCCAACACTCTATCTTTCCAAGTCACGATTTGGATCTTCCCTTCCTAAGAATTTTTGCTGGTTTCTTGAGCCCTTTCCTCTATTCTTTGTCTTCCCACGCTCTCCATGTTCAGTAGAACACGATGTTTCTGTGCTTTTAGTCACATTTCCTCACTGGGGATAACACCAACATCATCAAATTTTAAAGTATTTAGACCAGAGGCAGGAGGTTACTTACGACCATGACCAAGCCATTCGACTTTTAAGCCCATTAGGCACAAGGTAGAGAGCCCTAACCTCATCACATCGAGATCCACTTTTACGGAGACGGATTGATTAGTAGCAGAGTATTAAATTCATTTAAATGATTTTAAATGATCTGCAATAGACCCATTTTCCGACATCTTCATATTAAAATAATCTCTCTTCATTAGAAATACCTTATTCGATCGCAGGGTTTTTTCACATACGGTTTGACCAAGCGCGTCCATCAAACGCCGTTGTCTTTTCTTTGAGGATATTGAAAGCCAGATGCCCTTGACTCGGTATTATCGTTCACAGAGAGCCTTTCGTCAGAATCTCTCTCCCCATTCTTAGTCCTTCATGGCAGCCGGCTTCTTTGCTACCTCCCACTCAATGGTAGGAATAGATCGCCGATATAAATGGTCTTCCATATGCATCTTCCATAATTGGTGGTTTTGGTAGTTAAATTTCTCGACCCTAAAGCTTTCCGTATACGACATTGCTCCCACTTGAACCAGAACCCTCTTTTCCTGCGAGTTACCTTCGATACCGTTGTTAGAAAAGCGAATTTGTGGGCAATAAAATAAAACAAATCTTGAAACAAACACAAAGACACCTGATAGAGAGAACCCATGATTTCACGTGGTTCACCGGTCATTGAGCTTCGTCCACCGGAGAAATTGCCGAGGTCCTTCCTTTTACGGTATTATCCGACAAATGAGGGATGCAATCTCTGACAAAATACTGTAACTTCTCTTCTTTATCTCCTGGTCTCCTCTCTCGAATCTGATATTCACTCGTACACCAACCCTTGATACAATTCCCTCACATGAGAGGGTTGCCTTCTAGGGCAAAAACCCTAACATAATCTCTACCAGATTAGATCACAGACCTGTAGATGGTCAGTTACAGTAAATACAATATACTTTTATAAGGCAATTTTTTCTTGGGGCTTAGCCCGCGAACCCGTGAGGCCAGCTTGCCCAGACGGGACCCATGAGGAGGGGTACCCCCACTCCATGGAAGAGTGTACATACTTAGGGTGTAAATACTTCATGGGGTATGAACCCGGCTGACAGGACTCATCCAGGGAAGATAATCGAGGGCATGGAAGAGTGTACATACTTCTGGGGTGTAAATACTTCATGGGGTATAGACACAGCTGAAAGCAAAGGACCTCTGCATCAGGAAGATAATCAGGCTCCACAACCAACACATATACCATACTATCACAAAGCATAAGATACAATCACAAGAATACTTGTAACATGTAGCTAACATGTTGTACTGTAACACTGACCTATAACTCTTCCAAAACCTTTAGTAGCTTGGTACCAACATTTCCCCCAAATTTACCTTAGCCTCGGGGAACTAAGACTCCCTATCAAGCGAGGCCTCAAGAGACATCCCTTATGAAACCCTTGGGGGTGCCTTGTGTGGCACCCTCAAGCTGACCTGTGAGGGCCTGCCAAATTAGGGTTACAAAAAAACCTTGACACTCTGCAGCTCTGAAACTTTCTCTCTTTCCTTGCACTTTCTCCACTGCCTCATACTTGTCATCAGATTCTCCAATAGACCAAAATATTAGACCATAACATTCACAAGATAGATATTCAATGTAAGCATGTGTGTACTTATGAGAGACTCCTTGAGGTGTTTATATACTTTTTCATAGTAATTTATTTCCTTATTCTTACATATTCTCGGCTTTCTTGTTAAAATCACTTTACCTATTCATTAATTGACTTGCAACTTCTTAGGGGCTTCTTGACCATTCTTCAGGGATTCCAACTTCACAAGGACATATCTCCCTAACCGCGAGGAACCATGTGGCGTACCACATATCACCAAAAACATAATGACAAGGAATATCCATCTATGAGTGTCTTACCTTCATTTACACTATCCCTCATGTCCATATTTCTCAACCAACTTTGGGTCCCATAACCACAACTTCGGGGCTTCATGTAGACTTCATCAAATACACCCATAACATCTGTTGACCTCAACCACTCCATCAATGACAAATAAATCATCATCAATCTCAACCACATATCGAGGACTTCCAGACTTCTCCATGGGTTGACATCAATGAAAACCAATTGTCCAACATTGGATTCAAAAGGAGAGAACCAACAAAGACTTCTAGGTTTTATGAAAATCCAGAGATAGTAGAAGTATTTCAGAGATGTAATTGGTTGGGATCATTTGAAATACTCAGAGGATATGATGATGAGGTAGGCATAGAGTTTTCTTAGAATTTCCATAATATACAAGAACATGAATATGTGACCACAGTAAGAGGACTAGTAATGAGAATCAATGAATCCTTTATTAACATGGTATACAATTTTCCCTTGGGCCTCCCTTGGGATAAAGAAGAGAAGCAAGAATCCATTAATGCCAAGAAGGCATTCTTCCTCCCAAATGAAAAACCCGATGAGGAAAAAAATGACATTAAAAGGGAAAGCCTCCCTCATCCATGTCTATAGGTGGCCTATCATATCATCAAATACATCACATGTGAGGGTTGGATGAGTGTATTATATGATTACCATTTAAAACTATTACACTAGCTTAGACATCTTCCAAATCAAGGACCACACTAGAACCTAAACATCCCTTACTTCCTCCTTCAATCATTAAAGGAAATGAGCCTCAAGGTATAGAAAGGGAAACAAGAGTTTTTATCACATTATGGGATTATAAAAATGATAGTTTCAGATTCCCTCATAAAATTAAAGCACAAAATTTTGTGGGAAGATTTCATAAATATGTATTTGCATGCATTTGAAGAGGCACAAGAAACAATGAGTGAGTATGAGAGGAAAAGGGGAGAAGAACCTAAGAAAATCACCATGCCCAAAATATCAAAACAACAAAAGAAGGATAAAAAATAGAAAATAGATGAACAAGACAAGAAAGTGGTTGATTCTTTAATTTCTCTAGGGACCCCCACTATTAGGCCCTTAAAAATCACTAGTGTGGAATGGGCATAGCCTAGAAGAAGAAGGTCCAATAGAATTAGGATCCAGAAGAAGAAAATCCCAGTACTAGCCACTTTACTCACCATTACATCCCAATTGGAAAAGCTAAAGGATTATCCTAGTATAGAACTACCAAAAGAAACAAAGGGTAAGGAACATTAAGAGGAGACATTGGTGAAAGAAGAAAAAACACTTGAAGGACCTCTAAGACAAAGACCCCTACAAAAAATCTCCTCTTTGCAACCTTATTAGAGTTAGAGAAGGCAAAGGTTGATGTCATGAAATGGAAAATAGTGGTAGAAGACATCAAAAGAAAACATAAAGAAGAGGCTTCTCAAGAGTTGGAGAAGCAAATCCAACTTATGCAGGAAAAATTCCAAATTATGACTATGCAGAAAGTAGAATACAACCAGAAGTTGAGAGTGTAAAACTAGAAGATGCAACAACAACTAAATAAGACAAAAAGAAAACTGTAGGATAAGAATGATCAGGTGGAAATGATGGAAGTTACAGTCAATACAATAGCTAAAGTGTCGATATAAATGTTTGAATGCATACCCCCAACTAGGACATATAAAATATTCCTAAAATAACGATGGCTTAAGAATCAGATTGCACACTTGACTAAATTGGTGAAATTCAATATTGATACCCCCAAGGATTTCTTAGATGCATATCAGGGATATAACATGCAGGAAAGAGATGGGCTATGTGAATTCTACCTACATAACCTCATCTTACCACACCCATACAATTGGAATCCCAATCCATATGTAGGGGATGTCCAATTGATGGCCTTTGCATCATGGCTAAGGCATGAGGAAATGAGGGCATATGGATTCAAGAAGTATAAGGAAGTGGAACTCTAAAAACCTTTGTGGATTAGAGCTGAGGCGACCAGACTTGGGGATGTCATAACCAACCATCACCACCTCTCTTTGAATAAATATGTGGCCCCAAGATGGAAAACCAAGCAAAGGGAAGCAATAGCCCATCTATATGACTCATTAATATTATTGGGAGAAGAGAAAGAAAACTATTTCCATAGGAGGTGGCACTCCTTGCCTCATGGCTTTCAAATCAAGGAGCCTCACGCTCCCCATACGTTGCAGCTTTCCCTCCTAATGACACCTTTGTAGAAAGATGATTTAAGGAAAATGAAGTCAAAATGGATTGGGTTAAAGATGATCCCTCCACTCCTTCTCCCTGTAGCACCTCTGGTTGATATCAACCTAATAAGGGAAGAAGAAAAGTGGGCCAGAATTGTGAAGCATAAAGGATACCACGAGCAACAAGCTATCACCAGGTATGTGGCATGGGATATGAGGAAAGAGTTCAGTGAACAAAAATAGGGTGTTGAATAGTAGCAAAATGTTGAACAACAAAACAATCTTTAACAATAACATCTTGTTGAACAACAACAAACTGTTGAACAACAACATTTTAGTGAAAAAAAACAGGGTACAGGGAAACAACAACAATAGTAAGAGAAGATGAACAAAATTTTGTTACACAAAGGGTGTGAAAAGTTTCAGCTGTGGGGTGATGATGAGCCCAATTATTTCCTATTCCAAAGGCTCATATATGGCATATTTTTCCACCATAATATGACTTAATATTTGCTTTTGACCATATTTAGTAGTAAGTCATGGATATTTTGCATGTTTCTTAGTGAATGTGTGTTGAGGTGTATTTTTGTGTATAATGTGCCTTTTTGCTCTAATTCTTTTTTCCAAATATGTGTATTCCACTAAGCAGGTCGAAATTCATGAGTCAGGGGTGTCAACACCCTAGAAACGAGGGATTTTGTCTCCTTCAAAGTGCTTCCATCCAAGGATCAAGGGACATTGTCCCCGCCTACCTCTAGAGTGCTCCTTATTCATAAATTCTCACTCTTGGTCAACAACAGTTCAAGATACAGGTGTAATTGGCTTAGATTCATCATTCACCCACTTCTCCCCTTGATCTAAGCATGAGGAGTCAAGCTTCCAAGCCTATATATAGATCTCTATCCTAGGGAAAGAAGGGGAGAATTGAGAAGTATTGTATTGAGACTTTCTGAATAATTTTTGTTGAGACTTAGAGATTTTTTCTCTTGATGTATTCCTACAGTTAATGAAATAAAGATGATTTTTCTTTCAACTCATTAAGTTTTCTTAAGGTTCCTTGTGCTTCTTGGGTAGGGCCCACTCAAGCGGACTTAAGGACCCTGTTCCAATTTATGTAGTTTTCATGCATGTTAATTAGTGATTAGATGAGCATTTGATTTTCCCCTGAAGCTTAATATAGTTTTGCATAATTATTTCTAGTTTTGTTAAGGTTATCATTGTCTAGTTAGTTGCAACATGCATCCTGTAGAAATGTTCAATATCCTTTTGGAGCACTCTTAAGTGCCTCCCAAGGCTAAGAACCTCAAATTGATTTGATTTTATTATAGTCCATATTTGTTCAAGCTTATAAAATCTTACACTACCTTTCTAGGCCTCATTACTGCTTCCTGTAGGAGTTTCCTGTAAAAATTATACAGTTCCTGTAGAAACTGCATAGTTACTGTAGAAACTTCCTATAGGGTAGCTTTAGATTTAAATTTCATTTTATCTTAATCATATTTTTATGAAAACATCAACAAAAAATAAAAAGACATATGTGTTATTATTGATCAAAGGGTTAGACAAATTATCTTGTTTTATTCATGCATTAGTGTTACACATCAACATTACTCGCTTTGATAAGTGTCGCAAGTGTTGCATATTGCTCACAACTGTCGCAAGTGTCGCATGTTGTTCACAATTGTCACAAATGTCAAGCAAAGCATACTGCCATGATGACGACACTAAGGAGACACTTAGAATGTCTCAAACACCTGATTTGGAGGAAGAGGGATGGTTAACTGGAGTCAGGTACCTCTTTCCACCTGAAAGGAGTTTTCAAACTAAAGTTTTAGAAGGGAGCGCTCCCCTACATCACCCTTAGGAGTGCTAGCGCTCCCCTATAAGGTGTTAGGGAGCGTTGTAACACCAAACTGTCCCTCTGAAGGAGCGCTATAGATCTTTAGAGTGCTGACACCCCCCTTGAGCCTACTAGGGAGTGCTATAGCGCCCTGATGCCCCTTTTGAGGGAGCGCTGTCTAATCTGGACAACAGTTCATCTGTTGAGGAGAATAAGGGGAAGATATTTCGAGTTTGGAAGGAAGTTGCATTTGAATTCCTGGTTCAATCATGATCTTAGGAGAAGATCCTTGGTTCAAGGAGGGAAATCCTCAACTTACCCTAAAGATACCTCAAGAGGTTAAGCCTCTCTACACCTATATAAACAGGCTCTATCATGGTGGAAAGGAGGAGGAATTGGAAGCATGAAACCTATGATCTCATAGGAAACACACAGTGAGTTGGAGGAAAGTAATCAGTAAAGTTGTTGTCATCCAGATCGTGGATATTTTGAGTAAGGGTTAGACAAAGGGGACTTGATGAAGATGTCGCATTCGCATCTACGGTTGTAAGCTACTTCTGTCATTGTTCTCATTAATATGACACACTTGGCCTGTTTCTTTCTAGTTTTTATTTAATCTCACATGAACTTGTCTATGATAGATAGATCTATTTCAAGCTAATATCAATAGAGTAGGAAGTGGTTGTACTATTGTTTGTCTACAAGGCTCATCGAGGAGTGAAAGATTGGAGCTCAACTCGGAGTGTGCAGGACAAATGTCGATAAAAGGTATTTCTTTTCTCCTTCCTCCTCATGCATTAGTTTGCACAGATCTGAAAGGAAGTCAATGTCCATGTTAAGCATCTTCTGTATTAAGAGTTAAGAGTCTATCTCTCAAGAGGAGATCTACCTACCCGCAGAGAGATTTTCCTTCAACAGAAACTGGCGACTCCACTGGGGAGTCTCGAATCAAATTTTTTTGGTTTTGATATCTCCTCATAGAACTTCTCTTACCCTTCGATTGTTTTCATACCTAGTTCACCCCTTTTTGATTGATTTCATGAGTTGATTGACTCGCTACCCCATCACACTCAGCTTGATTGCCAAACTAGACTGCAATTTTTGGATTTTTTGACATTTTTAGGAGATTTTCAAGCCTGGTGCCCCTGTGGCTATGTTAACAGTGTGCCAACTCTCCATGACTATCTTACACAGAGTGCTATAACACTTGGTTCCCTTTACACCAGAGCACCAACCCTTTTTTGGCCAAAAACCTTTCTAGAATTTCTCTTTCCAGGGTCTAGTCTATGTTCTCACTTGCGGAGCCTCTCTGTGAGTCAATGCTTCTTCCCATTTAACTTTGACATCCTTCCTTCTGAGGAACAAATACCTTGTTGTTTAGATTTTGTAGTCTTCTTCATTATTTTTGAGTTTTTCTTTTGTTGGAAGTTTGAACCAATGCATTGTTTTTATCTCCTTTTTGATTGAACGAGAAACTCTGGTGAAGGACATCAGAGGTCTACGGATATCTTCATTTGGTTTTTGTTAAGGTCATTGTTTTTCAACATCTCTTTTTGTGTGAAGTTCTTGGTTTTCTTTGTTTTCTTTTCTTTTGCTTCTTGTTTTTTATCACAACAAGAGGGTGTATTGTTTGTATGAAACTTGCTTGTGTTTGTCTGAGTTTCCTTGATCCAAAAGGATAATTGGCAGGAGAAATGTTGTTTTGAATTAATCATTATCCGCACACAAACACTAAAGAGACATCTTCATGATTGATTTTTCATATTAGAAGACATTTTCAGAAATTTTTAGCACCACATTGGATTTGATTTAAAAAAATTTGTTTGAGGACATTCCTTATTAGTGCTTGTTAGTGAAAAGAACTCTCTCTCTCTCCCTTAAATAGATATTCATCGAAAAGAAATGACTGCTTATCATCTTTGATGCATTTTTTGGGGATTGAGTCATCATTCCATCCATTTCACTTCCATGCACCCCTTTTGAGTAAAGAACAGCTATAAAATGAACACTAATTAAAAACTATCTAGAACATTTTCTTTTCTAGGATCCTCCACCAACAGTAGACTAGGATTAGTACTTTGGATTAGGTTGTGAGCATAACTCTCCAAAGTTTCCAAAACAAACATTAGCATCCTGAGCTAGGGAGAGTCAAATCCAATTGTCATATAAGTCTGCCTGGGATCCCCCTCTCACACAGGGGTTACGCACGAGGTCGCATTCAGGAAAGCTACAGAGATTATCCCTTCGTGGTTTGACTGATTGTAGTGGTCAGATCGTATTATGGGGATCGCTTAAAGGTATACCCACAATGTTGAGTGGAATCCTTTCAAGTTGATTTCGGGCTAGATACCCTACCCGTACGTTTGGACTGGACTGTCAACTGTTCCCGCCCAGGGGCTGACTGCGAATTGGTAACCTTAGTGGCCATAATATTTAGGGTCTTACACAAGGTGACAGTGGAGGGACGTCTCACTGTACCTGGAGAAGACATTGGTCAAACTCACTCGGGCTCCTTGGAGGGTAAATCCACAATTAATATGTGGAATCTTGCACCAAGGCGTAAGTCTGTTAAGCAGGTCACCATTGTAACTGTTCCACCATATCCCCGCCCTTTCTTGACTTGATCATGCAACGTTGGATTTCATCACCAACTAGTACGGTCATCGAGAGAAGGTCCTATTTGCTTGGTTGTGATTCCTAGATTCTATTAGCGTATGCTGCTTCTTTTCGGTAGTTGGCCATAGATTTTTTCCACCGACTCTTTCTCACCAACATTGACCCTCCATGTCATTCACGGAGGCTACAGAGACTTCCTCCAGAAAATATGAGAGAGAATACCCCTTTACCCCCTCATTCTATGGATAAATCTCCTCAACAGAGCAAGGTTCACAACACTATAGCCTCCTAAGAAGAAGTTCCCACCTCTTTAGAGAATTTTTGGATTGTTTCAGAGTCTCTGGAGGCTTTTCGCATTCCGGAGGGATATGAGAGATGTGTTCTCCAATTGAATTCAGCCGGTAAATTTTTCATTGTCAATCCTTCTAACATTCTGACTGGGCCTCATTCAAACCCTTTAGTCAATGACCCCTTTTGGACCGTAGACATTGTTCAAAGTCCACCACGCATGGTGCGGGATCTTTATGGAACAGGAATAGGTGCCAACACGCCTAT
The DNA here is from genome assembly GCA_010110895.2 of Picea sitchensis. Classification (NCBI taxonomy): domain Eukaryota; kingdom Viridiplantae; phylum Streptophyta; class Pinopsida; order Pinales; family Pinaceae; genus Picea; species Picea sitchensis. The sequence goes on from SNQJ01S0088649.1 coordinate 47,174, forward strand.
CACCTACACTGTACCTTTAAACCATTTTACTGGTACTACCATTTTTTCAGCCACACCGTCCGTTGGCCCAAGGTCCACTTTTTCTCTCCAAATGGCCCATTCTACAATGGTCCCTCATGTTCCGACTATTCCCGCCGGTAATGCGGTGGTTAGCCAAGCTGCAATTGGCACGCCAATAACACCTAGACCTTCATCATCACTCCCTTTTGGGTATAGAGCACTGAATTCTTCCATTGTCACTACTACACAAGTTATGCCTGGAAGTTCTATACCTATACAGCAACCTGGAGGAACTGGTCTTGGTAGATTTAATCCATTAAGCAGCACTGGTCAGTCGTCTATGTCTGGTTCCCAAATTTCAGGAACTCTACCTCAAGATGGGGGGCATCCTCCCACCGGAGGACAACTTCCATTTGGAGGGCACCCTCATGCTGGGGGGCAACCTCAATCCAGAGCCTACCATCAACCGTATGGACAAAATGTGTCTACCACACCCAATCTGTGGAACATCCATTTTCCAAGAAACCGACAGTTCTCGGGGGGACACAACCCTCAAGCTCCACAACAACCTCTTCCCCCTCAAGGGACTCATCTATATCCTCTTTATGGAAAAATGCCAAATCCATCTTATAATCCTCAAAACCCATCCGGTTATCCCTCGCTCGCACATATTTCTCAAACTCCCTCAAATCCTGTGTACCCTGGTCAACACCAACCTTATACGAGAAGACCCACTGGTTACAATTATCCATCTAACCCAGTGTATGGTCCTACTGGTGTTCCTATGCCACACCAGTATTACCCCCAGGTTAATCGACAACTACCTTTCCTAGCAACTCTGGACCTCCCAGACTTGTCTCGGTTAACGAATGATCCTATTTTTCATTCTCCGGTTTGGCCAGCTATTCCAGCTAAACTTCCTTCTGATATTCCAAAATTCAACGGAAAGTTCAGAGAAGACCCAAACAACCACATGATGACTTTCTATTTGTGGTGTTCATCCAACTCCCTCATGGACAATTCTATACATTTGCATCTTTTCCAATGAACGCTTACGGGTTCTGCAACAAAGTGGTATATTGAACTACCACGTGCTTCTTTTCACGATTTCAACTCTCTTGCCATGTCCTTCCTCACACACTTCCAACTACCCATTCGATACGAGATGGGTACCGAACTATTGACCTCCCTTCGTTAGACAACTTTAGTACATATCTCCGATCATATTCATGAATGGAGACGACGATGAAGGCTAATCAAAGCAGTCATTCCTGACCAATTATTAGTGGAATGGTTCACTAAATCATTGTTACCCCAAATCACTCGTGATGTTTCCATGGGTGGTGTAGTCACCGAGGAAGAAGCTATTGCTCGAGCTCAATACTTAGACTTAGTTTATTCACAGTCTGGTACTCTGTACGAGCTGATACCAAATTATACGCGTGCCACTAATGATCCATCCAAGCCACCATCTACCTCACACGCGGATGGAGCTATTGGCTCCGTCAAAACCCAATCTACTTCCCAGTCGACTGGAACAACCTAGTGGTTCGTTTCGACGTCTTCTCCCAGTTCAACTGCACCCTCTTCTACCTCCCCTCAAACTTAGGTTTCTGAGGTGAATGTGGTCCAATCAACCCCTTCACAACAACCCGGGGGCAAGAAGAAAGAAAGAAATAAACCAAAGAAAAAAAACAACAATGAACAACCAAAAAATCAACCTCAAAGCCCTGCTGTCGGAAAACAACCACAACGGAAACCAAAATTCCCATGTCTCATTTGTGGCGATGATCACTACACTCGAGACTGTCCACATCGCGATGAAGTGGCCAAGATATTTAAGGGAAATTCACAACCCGCTGTGCTTACCCATCCTTTTCCACAGCAACAATCTTTGGTTTCTCAAACCCCCACTCCAGAGGGCAGTTCCAATCAATCCCATGATGAGGCCTCGACAAGTGCCCACATTTACATGTTTAATGAAATTAATCTGACCACTCGCACTACGACATATGACACACCAATTAAACCTGATAAGCCGAAGACTACTAACAGTTCCTTACCGGACCCATTACCATCTTCCGTTAGTCCTCTGTCTGCTAGCCCTCCGTCCAGACCGCTCCAGATCGAGAAACCTTATTTTAACTCCATCTTATGCCCTCCTAAGAGCACTATCTAAAAATCTACCTTCAATCCTAGTTCACGGGCCGCCCAAAACTACAACATTGTTGAAGATTTGGCTCAAGCACCGTGTGCTATGTCTACTTTGGAAGTTCTACAACACTGTCCCAGCCAACGTAGAATGCTCTTAGCTGCCATCGGTGTTGTCAATCCTAAGTCATCTAATAGCCTCACGTTTAATCTGGATGATCATCAACCTCAACTCTCCCACCAACTAGCTTTTCAAATCGATGTTGTTGTTCACAATCAACAAATCCGCCGAACTATCTTGGATGAGGGAGCCTCCACTTGTGTCATGTCTTTAGCTTTTTGGCAAGGCTTAAAATCACCTTCCCTTAACAAATCCCCTATGATGTTACGTGCTTTCGATGGGCAAGGTTTTCATCCTCACGGACTTTTACAATCCTTAGCTGTTCAGTTGGGTGGAAAAACTGTTACTGTTGATGTTGAGGTGGTCGACGCCCCCCTCGATTACAACCTACTACTTGGAATAAGTTGGTTCTATTCTATGACTGTCATCGCCTCGTCGGTGTTTCGATGTGTACAATTCCCCCATCAAGGCAAAATTGTCACTATCGATCAACTAGATTTCTGTACACCCGACGCTCGTGCCCCTGTCACCAACAACATTTCTTTCTTGGGAGACCACCTAGTTACGTATGAAAGCGTTGGTGTTGGCTTGTTGAAATATTCTAGCCTCATGGGTACTTTCCCTACACCACTTCCACCCACCACACATCATATTGCCACTGTCAATA
>SNQJ01S0088650.1:8788-36671 GCA_010110895.2 Picea sitchensis
TTCTATTAGGTCTTCTTACATCCGCCTAATTCTCTTTTATTGAAAGGTCTTATTAATATTGACCTTTATTACATCCGAATACATTAATCTACCCATGTGCGGGTTAGGACCTTAACAGGATTGTTGAGTGATATTCTCTTTCTCTTTTTCATTGTTTGGGTTGTTGTTGGAGGCATTTTGACATTTTTCTTTCTTGTCGAATTCTTGATATCTTGATTAAGCGAGTTATTTCACACTTAGTTTCTCTCAGTTCTTGTCAGTTTTGAGTGCATTTCTTGTTTGATCTTTTTACTTCATATTCATTTGTATCTACATTGGATTCTTGCATTGAAAGTAAGGAAGTAGAAAGAACTTGCATTTGATTTAGGTTCATTTCATTTATAATTAAATGAACATAAATTGATTACATTCAAATTTTTTGGTGGTACATGTTCCTAGTTTGCATTTGGTAAACTGCATTGGTTTTATGCATTCGAGAATGGAAAAATACTCTTCTCCTTTCCATATATAGATTTCATTGAATATAAATATCTGCATCTCATTTTTTTTCACTCTTTTGGAGTCAAAGTCATGAATATCATCAGTTTCAATTCCATACCCTTGAGTAAACAACAACTTAAAAATCAAAGTGCTAATTAAAATCTATCTAGAAATTTTTCTTCCTAGGGGTATGCAAACCTACATTAGCTTAAGTGTAGGGATTTAGAATAGGTATTGAGAATAAATTTCCAAAGCTATAAACAAACATAGAATCTTGTGATGGGGAGAGAAAATCCAATTTTCATATAAGCACAACTGAGACACCCCTCTCACATAGGGGTTAAACACAAGGTTGCATGCGGGAGAGCAATTTATGCAGGAGCATTGCCAACAAGGCAAGCACAAGCGGAAGGACAGTTGGATATCCACCATCACGCGTTTTGAGGATGTTTTGAATTTGAAAAGATGAAGCATTAATGTAATATATGGAAAAGGTATTTTTTCTTTTATGGTTTGGAGATTGTAACGCATATATTGAGTGTTTTCTCTCATCTATCGATTGGAGGAAATTAATGTAATGAATGTAAATTAGATGTAGGCTTTAATTCGATTAGATAGCTAGAGGTTGTAAGAGGGAAAACTCTAGAAATCTCCCTCGTATGTATGGTATTGTATTATTATTCTCAATTGTAAGAGTAGACGAGAGAGAGAAAGAGAGAGCAGAGAAGAACATAGATTGTAAAATTTGTATGAGTAGATAGTTGTTGTTATAGGACCCATGTATAGATGTACTTGGATTAATATAAGGAAGCTTTGATCCAACTTCATTGTGTTTATGAATTATGTTTACATCTATTGAATGGTATGTTTACAGTTAATTTCAGTCTATGTTATGCATTTGTTTCAATGTTGTGTATATGCATGATTTCATGTTGAATGTATGAAGTCTATGAGAGGAAGAGTATAAGTTTCAATTGTTTCTCTTCCTGAGAATTCATGCAAGGAGTGCAGCGAAGGTCCGCAAAGAGTGTGTTGACAAGATTCTGATTTTTACCTCAGATAAGCTTAGGAGAGATACCATTGTTTTTTTTACATACCAGTAGAAGTGCAAGGATAACACAGATCCGTGCAAGGAGTGCACAAGCAGGTTGAGGTCTTAGACTTTTCCAACCCAATGAATGGTTGAAGAACTTATGTCACCAGGAGTGTGCAGAGTTTGGAGGTGTTCGATAACCAGAGATTATCGTGAAGCCATGAAGAATGCGGGCAATAATCTCTTAGAATCTTTGATTTTGCAGCAGAAGAAAAGCTTAGGAAGGATAGAGACTTTGAAGAGTTCGAAGGGAAGATGAGGGTCAGAGTCATTTCACAAAAGGAAATCTCAGAAGGAATGGCGCCAAGTTACTTGGCAAGGTTTGTCAAAGGTCTGAATGGACGGTTGAAATTCTCAGAGGGAGAACTATTGATTCATCATGGACCATTGGATCCAGTGGATCAGCAAAGAAGTTAAGGCTGGGTGTCTTTTAACACCCGCAAGCTCAGGAGAAATAGTCGCAGTCAGATCTGGACCAACATGAGCCGTTGATCTTGTGGTTTTGAATTTTGACATTTCGAGAATTAGAGTGTGGAGAAAGTCGTGACTTGGGGATCTTGAGTTGAGAAATCTTGATACGCGAAATTTCGACACAATTTGGACCGTCATATCGAGGAGGAATCGAGACTGTTGATCTATAAACAAGGAAGTCACGAGTTTGGACTTCGAGAGACAGGACAGGAGTCGCATTGCAAACTCACGATCCGCGAAATCCCAATGCGCTCAGAGGTGGATCCCAAGACGTGACTAAGGTCACATGGTTGAGGCATAAGGGAGGAGATAAAGATCTGTAAGCCCATTTTGGGGTTTTGAGAGTCAAAGGAGTTAGAGGGACTCACAATAGGAATCACGAAGTCGCGAAACCCGAAACACCTTTTCGGGTAAAGGTCGTGGTCACATCGGTTGGTCATGTGGAGTGGGGGTTTGCACCTAGTGCTTATTCGCATAGGCGTAACTTCTAAGAAGGACCTGTGGTTATATGTGAGAAGGTTCCAGTGGGAAATAAAGAGTCATTCTGGCTCAAGGGAACAGAAATATCCAAAGACCGAGAGGTCACGTAGAACCTGCTAAGGTGGGGGTGCTGCATTAGGTGGTATCAGAGCCTAGATAACAACTTTTATTTTCTGTAGAGGGAAGATAGAGGACAATTGTGGTTTGAATTCTACGTGTACAGTTTGAAACAATGCTGCCAAGAAGATGTCAAGAAATAATTTTACCCGATCCAGCCGTGAAAAGGAAAATGAGGGAACTTCGTGCTCGATTGGATGCTATGGAGATAGCACAGAGACGAAAAACTAATACTGGAGATATCAGTGAGGCTGAAAGAGAAAATGAGGTTGTATCCGAAGAAGAAGTTGTAGTTGAAGATGCTACATAGGAACATCTATTCGAAGTTGTTGCAAGAATAGGGGCTAGAGATAAAATGGACATCCTGATGTATGAAGGCAACTTAAATGTTGAGGAGATGCTAGATTGGTTTAGAGCTTTGGATAAATACTTCGATTATGAAGATATCGAGGAAGATAGAAAGGTTAAACATGTTGTCACTAGACTGAAAGGGCATGCAACAATGTGGTGGGATGAAGTGCAGGCTAACATGCATTGCAAAGGAAAACAATGAATCAAAAGTTGGGATAGGATGGTCACCAAGATGAGAGCCAAGTTTATACCCAAAGATTACCAATATAATTTGTTTCAAAGAATGCAAAATTTGAGACAAAAGGGGATGACAGTAAAGGAATACACTGAACAATTTTACAGACTCGACATCAGGGAAAGTCGTCATGAGCATGATGATGAAAAAGTCTCCAGATACATGAATGGCTTGAGATATGAAATTCAAGATGAGATGAGCATGGTGACAATCAGAAATGTGGAAGATGTTTATCAAATTGCTATGAGGGAAGAAGAGAAATTGGCCTTAAAGCAAGATCAAAGGGGCAGAGGTAGAAGTCAAAGCAGAGGCAAAGCAATTTCCCAGGATAGAGTATAGAAGCCCAAGGAGGAAGAGAAAAAACCTCATAACTACCTAGAAAGGGGAGGAAGTTCACAGGGGAGACAATATGCCGACATGAATACTTTTCCTCATGCAAGAAGAAGAGGAAGAGGTGGAGGAGGTGAAATAAATTGTTTTGCCTGTGGAAATATCGGACACAAACCTTTTGAATGTCCTAATAGAAAAAGAGATGGAGGAGGCAAAGTTCACATTTCAGAAGTGCAAAGGCGAAATGTTGAGGCAGAAGATCCTTAATGATGAGGAAAATTCTCTTGAAGCCAGATAAGGAAATAGAGAATCCAGTCCAGAGGAACAGTTTGTTCAAAACTACTTGCAAGACCAAGGATAGGGTATGCAAGGTGATAGTGGACAGTGGAAGCATGGATAATCTAGTATCCACAGAGATGGTGGAAAAGATGGAATTGGAGACATTCGCACATCCAAGCCCATATAAGGTTTCGTCGTTGCAAAAGGGACATCAGGTAACCGTCACTAAACAATGTTTAGTTGAGTTTAAGATAGGGGGATACAGAGATGAGATTTTATGTGATGTTATTCCCATGGATGTATGTCATCTTTTGTTGGGGATACCATGGAAATATGACAGAAATGTTGTTCATGATGGGAGAAAGAACACATACACCTTGGAAAAGAATGGTAGGACACATATGTTGCTGCCAATTGAAGACACGAAGGTGAAAGAAGAAGAAAGCAACACTATACTTCTCATGAGTGGGAAGGAACTTCTGGATGAATTCAAGAAGGACGAAGAAATGCAGTTTGTTGTAGTAAGAAAACCTAGAGTCATCTTGACCAGTACTTCAATGGATGATATACTTGATGAAATTCGGGAAATGCTAGAGAATTTCGTTGATATAGTGGTGGACGATTTACCTTGTTTGTTTCCGCCCATCAGAAGTATAACCCATCACATTGACCTTATACCAGGGGCAAGTTTACCAAACAAAGCAGTGTATAGATTGACGTCGCGGGAGAATGAAGAAGTTAAGAAACAAGTCCGGGATTTCATGGACAAAGGGTTGATCAAAGAAAGCTTGAGTTCATGCGATGTGCCAACAATGTTAAGTCCAAAGAAGAATGGTGGATGGAGGATGTGTACAGACTCGAGGGATATAAACAAAATCACCATTAGTTATAGATTTCCTTTACCAAGGATGGATGACTTGATGGATTGTTGTAGTGGGGAAAAGTTTTTTTCAAAAATTGATTTGAAAAGAGGATATCATCAGATTAGAATGAGGGAAGGTGATAAATGGAAGACAACATTCAAGACAAATGAAGGACTATATGAATGGATTATCATGCCATTTGGTTTGATAAATGCACCAAGTACTTTCATGAGATTGATGAACGAAGTATTGAAATATTTCATTGGAAAGTTTGTAATTGTGTATATTGATGATATATTGATCTTCAATAAGACTAAGGAAGAGAATTTGAGACACCTAACTCTAGTAATGAGGAGGTTGCAGCAAGAGAAGTTGTTGATAAATCTGAAGAAGTCATCTTTCATGAAGACATAACTCATTTATTTGGGTTTTGTGATCTCTTCGAATTAGTTGAAGATGGATCCTGAGAAGATAAAAGCAATCAAAGAATGGCCATCGCCGAGGAATATCTTTGAAGTCATAAGATTCCATGGATTTGCTAGTTTTTATAGGAATTTCATTAGAAATTTTAGTGGAATTTTTGTATCAATGATGGACACAGTCAAGAAAAGACATAAATCTTTTCATTGGATAGAGGAAGTAGAGAAAAGTTTCAAGTTGTTAAAGGAGAAGGTAACTAAACAACCAGTTCTGGTTCTACCAGATTTCAGTAAGACATTTCAAGTGAGATGTGGCGCAAGTGGATTTGCAATTGGAGCAATATTAAGTCGAGACAATAGACTAGTTGCATACTTCAGTGAGAAGTTGAATGATGCCAAAAGGAATTACTCCACTTATGATAAATAATTTTATGTAGTCATACAAGCACTAAAGAAATGGAGGCACTACTTGGTTCCAAAAGAGTTTTTTTTGTATAGAGAAAACCATGCTTTACAATTCATAACCAGATAGGAGAAACTGAACCAGAAACATGCAAAATGGGTTGAATTTATGCACAACTTTACTTTTGTTATAAAGCACATTTATGGAACTGCTAACAAGGTTGTTGATGCATTGAGCAGGAAATGTTTGATTCTGCAAGAGTTTTGTGTGAAGACCTTAGGTTTTGATAGCCTTAAGGAAATGTACAGAGATGATTCAGATTTTAGGGACGCTTATGAAGCATGTGAGAATCTTGTTCTGAGAGATAGAAGCCAATGGGTTGAATATTTGATCCAAGATGGATTACTATTCAAAGGAAATCAGTTGTGTATCCCGAAGAGTTCTATGAGAGATAATCTTCTAAAGGAAAAACATAGTGGAGGATTGGATGGACATTTCAGCCATGACAAAGCGTTCACGCAATTGAACAATTTGTATTATTGGCCAGGGATGAGGACAAATGTGAAGAAATTTGTCAACAAATGTAGAATTTCCCAGTACGCAAAGGGGAAAAGACAGAATACAAGATTGTATCAACCATTTCCAGTACCAGAGAGATCGTGGGATGCAGTAAGCATGGATTTTGTGTTAGGAATTCCAAGGAAACAGAGAGGTTGTGATTCCATATTCTTGGTAGTCGAAAGATTCTAAAAAATGACACATTTTATTCCATGTCAAAAAACCAGTGATGCAACACACATTGCAAATATGTTTTTCAAAGAAGTTGTTCGACTTCGTGGTTTACCAAAGAGTATTGTTTCAGATCGAGATACCAAATTTTTTGGTCATTTCTGGAGGACACTATGGAAAAATATGGGGACGAATTTATATTTTATCTCAGCATATCATCCTTAGACATATGGATGGACTAAGGTAGTGAATCGAAGTTTGGGAGACTTGTTGAGGAGTTTAGTAGCTGAACATCACAATCAGTGGGATCAGATTCTACCGCAAGCGGAATTTGCATATAATGACTCACCTAACAAAAGCATAGGACAGATCCCATTCCAGATAATGTATGGAATACAACCAAGGGGAGTATCTGAGTTGAGAGACTAGGAGCATAATGAGTTCAGGAGTGCTAGAGTGGAAGATTTTGAAGCAAAAATGCAAGAGCTCCACAGTAAGATCAAAGAGAGGTTGCAAAATTCTAACCAGGAATACAAGCGTAGAGAATATCAACACAGAAGAGAACTTCAGTTTGAAGTAGGAGATTTGGTCTTAGCACACCTGAGGAAAAAAGATTCCCAAGGGGAACATATAATAAACTGAAGATGAAAAATATAGAGTCGTGTAAAATCATAAAAAAATTTGAGGCAAATGCTTATGGGATATAATTGCCAGATGATGTGGGAATATCACCCATATTCAACGTAGCAGATCTATATCCTTACAGAGCAGATGAAGCAGGAGGAAAAGAGATCCAAAAGGAAGTTCAGTGGGTCAAACAACTGTCTGTAGCTGAAAAGACGCATATGGAAAAGATCATTGATCAGAGAGTTAGCAAGAAGACCTGAAGGAAGACATATTTTGAATATTTGGTGAAATGGAAGGGACACCCGATTGAAGATGCAAGTTGGGAAAGTGAAGAAAATATCCATAAACATGGACAAACAATGCAGGAGCTCATGAACAGAAGTCCATGAATTTTTTCATCCAAAGGAGTATGATCTAGGAGCATTGCCAGAAAGGCAAGCGCAAGCAGAAGGACAATTGGATATGCACCAACACGTGTTTTGAGGATGTTTTGAATTTGAAAAGATGAAGCATTAATGTAATATCTAGAAAAGGTATTTTTTCTTTTATGGTTTGGAGATTGTAACACATATCTTGAGCGTTTTCTCTCATATGTCGGTTGGAGGCAATTAATGTAATGGATGTAAAGTAGATGTAGGCTTTAATTCGATTAGATAGCTAGAGGCTGTAGGATGGAAAAATCTAGAAATCTCCCTCATATGTATGGTATTGTATTATTATTCTCAATCGTAAGAGTAGACGAGAGAGGGCAAGAAAGAGTAGAGAAGAACATGGATTGTAAAATTTGTATGAGTAGATAGTTATTTCTATAGGACCCATGTACAGATGTACTTGGATTAATATAAGGAAGCTTTGATCCAACTTCATGGTGTTCATGAACTCTGTTTACATCTATTGAATGGTATGTTTACAGTTAATTTTAGTCTATGTTATGCATTTGTTTCAATGTTGTGTATATGCATGATTTCATATTGAATGTATAGAGTCTATGAGAGGGAGAGTATGAGTTTCAATTGTTTCTCTTCCTGAGAATTCCTGCAAGGAGTGCAACGAAGGTCCGCAAAGAGTGTTTTGACAAGATTCTGAGTTTTACCTCAGATAAGCTCAAGAGAGATACCAGTAGAAGTGAAAGGATAGCACAGAGTCGTGCAAGGTGTGCGTAGGCAGGTTGAGATCTTAGACTTTTCCAACCCAGTGAATCATTGAATAACTTCTATCGTTGAGAGTGCACAGAGTTTGGAGTTGTTTGATAACCATATATTATCGTGAAGTCGTGAAGAGTGCAGGGAAGAATCTCTTAGAATATTTGATTTTGCAGTAGAAGCCAAGCTCAAGAAGGATAGAGACTTCGAAGAGTTCAAAGGGAAGACGAGGGTCATAGTCATTTCACAAAAGGAAATCTCAAAAGGAAGGGCGCCAAGTTACTTGGAAAGGTTTGTCAAAGGTATGAACGGACAGTTGAAATTCTCAGAGGGAGAACTATCGATTCGTTGTGGACCATTGAATCCAGTGGATCAGTGGAGAAGTTAAGGCTGAGTGTCTTTTAACACCGACAAGCTCAGGAGAAATAGTCGTCGTTAAATCTGGATCAACGAGAGCCGTTGATCTTGTGGTTTTGAATTTCAACATTTCGGGAATCAGAGTGCGGAGAAAGTCGTGACTTGGAGATCTTGAGTTGCAAAATCCCGATACGCAAAATTTCAACACAATCTGGACCGTCATATCGAGGAGGAATCAAGACCATTGATTTGTAAACAAGGAAGTCATGAGTTCAGACTTTGAGAGACAGGACAATAGTCACATCGTGAACTCACGAGCCTCAAAATCCCAACGCGCTCGGAGGTGGATCCTAAGACGTCACTAAGGTCACATGGTTGAGGCATAAGGGAGGAGCTAAAGATCTGTAAGCCCATTTTGGGGTTTCGGGAGTCGAAGGAGTAAGAGGGACTCACAATAGGAATCACGAAGTCATGAAACCCAAAACATCTTTTTAGGTAAAGGTCGTGGTCACATCAGTTGGTCACATGGAGTGGGGGTTCACGCCTAGTGATTTTTCGCATAGGCGTAACTTCTAAGAAGGACATGTGGTTATATGTCTGAAGGTTCTAGTGGGAACTAAAGAGCCATTTCGGTTCAAGGGAACAGAAATATCCAAAGACCGGGAGGTCACACAGAACCTACTGAGGTGGGGGTGTTGTGTCAGCAATGGATATTACCCCTTTGAAGCTTAATCAAATGCAATGGAAAGATAATATAATGGGGGTTATTCTTTAAGTGTCATTGGTTCATTAGGTCTCAGTGCTTCATGAATCTCGAATCCGTTCGAGGTCCTATGGAGTTTACTGGTCCTCTTGTCTTCAGTCCTATAGAATAATTTTAGACTTGATATCCTACCCATACGTTTGATTATGACTGTCAAATGTACCCATCTGGAGGTTGAATGCAAGTTGGTAACCTTTTTGGACTTTATCTTTAGGGTTCATACACAAGGTGACAACGAAGGGGAGTCTTTTTTGTACATGAATCAGACGTTGGTCAAACTCACTCGGGATCCTTGGAGGGTAACCCATGGATAGAACGCGATGGAACTTGCACCAAGGTGTAAATCCATTAAGCAGGTCACCAACGTAATTGATCCACCCACTCTATCTCAACCCCTTTTTCATATTGATCCTGCAATGTTGGATTTCATAACTAACTAGCGCTTATCACTATGAAAAAGTTTGTTTGTTTGGTTTGCTTCCTATATTTTTTAGCGTGTGTTGTTTGTTTTCCCTAGAAAACCCTTAGGGTTGAGTCTGTGTCTATGGAATCAGTTCCTGGAACTACCAATGAAGGAAACCATTTTCCTTTCATACCATTTTTTTCTCCTTCTATGGGACACATTGGTCCTCCTTATATCGCTACTTTGATTCTTCTTGGACTCACTATTGGGTTACCAATTTGGTTGTTTTCCACTTTGGTGAATGTAAATGGTCTTGGTGCTTCATCTGTAAGTAATCCACCCCAATACCATCAACCTCATTTCTATCCTCTTCCTTTTTTCCCAATAGGGTTTTCTTCTTTTTCTTCCTCTTCACCTAGTGAAATATCTGCAACTAGTAACCAAGTGGATAAGAAGAAGAAGAAAAGGAAGATTAAGAAAAATAAAAATAATCTAGGGGGAAAGCTTCCAACCACTGTAGGACATGTAGGAAGCAATCAACGAACTATTGTTCATCATTCTGGGAGTGTTGATAATGTCAAAAAGTCTATCAAGACACATCGCAAGCCCAAATTCCCTTGCATGCTTTGTAAGGGTAACCACCTTCTTAAGGAGTTCCCTGGTATTACCAAGGTTTTAGAAGTGTGGTATGAGGGTTCTTGACCAACATCATCATACGTTGTAGGTCATGCTGGTTAAAAACCATCAACTAGTAATAATCAAGTTGGAAGTAAGAATGTTAAAGTCAAATTTCCTTGCTTGTTATGTGAGGATATGCATCGCAATTACCTCTTCCCTCGTATGGATGAGGCTTCATATTTGTTGGAAAATATTGTTGATGTCCAACAACAACTTCCATCTCCAAACCCACCATTGGTTGATGAACTGGTCAATCCGGTTCCATCATCGGTCAATCTGATTGATCAGTTAATCCATTTGGTTCCATCATCAGTTGATCTAGTTGATCAAGTGATTGATTCGATTTCACCTTCGATCGATCCCACTCTCCCCTTGGAGAGTAAAGTTAAAGTGTTCGATCCAATACCAACCTTGGTCAATCCCACTCCTCCTAGGAAGAGTGAGGATGTCACTTAGGTATTTGTTGTTTCCACATATTATTCTAGACAAGGGGGCACTATGCCTGTTCCAATGGAGCCCCCTCTGAGTAATGAGGCCATTCTTTTAGATTTGGGTGCACTGCTGGAACCTAGTCTCCATTCCTAAATACCTCTCCAAATCATTGTTCAAGTTTGTGGTAGGGATGTTCCTTAGACTATTGTCGATGAAGGTGCATATGTTAGTATTTTATCCTCCATTGCTTGGAAAGATTTAGGTTCTCCTTAGCTTGCGTCGGTGACTCAGAATTTGTTGGATTTTAACAGAAGGGATAGTCAACCTTTAGGGATCCTTCCTCAGTTTCATGTTACTTTAGGAGAGAAAAATATCTATATTGATGTGATGGTAGTCCACAACCCCTTATATTTTAATTTTATCCTCGGGCGAGACTATATTTATTCTATGAAGGCTCTTGTGTCCATGGTCCTTCAAGTGATGTGTTTCCATCACAATGGAAAAATAGTGACCATAGACCAACTTTCATTCATTGGCCCTCATATGACGGTCAACCATCTGACTTGTTAGAAAAACATGATCACAGAGAAATAAAATAAAACAAATGCAAAAATAAAACAAAGAAGATACATAATACAATAGAGACACAAATATACGTGGTTCACCCAGTGTGGGCTACGTCCACTAGAAAAATTGCTAGGTCCTTCCTTTTTATTATCCAATAAAATGAAGGGATACAAACTATAACATGCTCTTTGTAACTTCCTCTTCTTTCCCTCATGGTCTCCTCCCTCAGAATACAATATTCACTATCCCACACAACCACAATACAATTCCATCATAAAAGAGGATTGCCTTCTAGGGAAAAAAATCCTAACATAACTTCTATCGTCGGATTTGCGAACTTATAATGAATGGTCCAGATTTACTACAAATTTACAATATTTTACAAGGCAAATTTTCCCAAAATTTCACGTCGGGGAAGTTGCTCCTGAATCCCCCATCAGGGGGGGATCCACTAATTGTCTCCCCTCCCCCCCTTGCGATAGTAGTGGGGGGTAAATTCCGCCCACACCCCCCATCAAGAAATGGGATCCAAGCACGACTGAAACAAACCTCTGAATCAGAAAGATAATCAGGCTCCACAACTAACAATCTCCCATTTGGAGACTAATCACAACAACTCCACTGTTGTTGTACCTGTTGAACTATGATCCACCTCGGACCCGAAAAATTTCTCATATTCACCTTCATGCTTGAAGGCCAACTAAAGCTGAGCAGGAACTCAGTTTGTCCCTGGTTACTACCTTTGTTAACATGTTTGCATGATTATGGCTAGTATGTATCTTTTCCAACTTCAAATGTCCATCTTCCAAGATGGATCGTATGAAATGGTACCTAAGATATATATTCTTAGTATTATAATGGAAGGATTAGTTATTTTCAAGATGAATGACAATCTCTCTTTCAAATTACAACCTATTTTTCTCATTCTCCTACTTCTTTCCCAATTCCTCCATAAACCTATGTAACGAAATCATCTCTTTAGTAGCATCTATAGCAACAACATACTCTACTTCCATTGTTGAAAGTGCAACAACCTTTTGTAGTTTTAAAATCCAACTTACTATTGTTCCACCTACAGTAAAAACATAACCTATGGTGCTCCTCCTGCTATCTTGATCACCTACCATATCTGAATCAACATATCCTTGTAGATTAGTGTATGGGCCTCCAAAACATAATGCATGAGTACTAGTACCTCTAAAATACCTGAGAATCCACTTTACTACCTCCAAATGTTCTTTACCTAGATTGTTCATATACCTGTTTAAAACTCCCACTGCATGTGCAATATATGGTCTTGTGCACACCATAACATACATCAAGTTACCAATTGTTGATGAATAATGGACCTTGGACATCTATTCTATATCCTCCTGTGTCTTGGGACACATTTCCTTGGTTAATTTGAAATGGCTGGCCAAAGATTTACTAATTGGTTTTTCATTTTTCATTCTAAACCTCTCCAACACCTTTTCTATGTACTCACCCTGAGACAATGTCAATTTGTGATTTTTCCCATCTCTTGTTATTCTCATACCAAGGATTTTCTTTGCAACAACCAAATCCTTCATCACAAATGAATTAGCTAATTTATTTTTGAGAACATTTATATCCTGCATATTATACCCTGCAACAAGCATGTCATCTACATACAATAGCAAGATAATATAGCTTCCATTTTGTAGCCTCTTAAAATAAACATAGTGATCATAATGCCATCTACTATAACCTTTTTTTGTCATAAACCTTTCAAACTTCAAATACCACTGCCTTGGAGCTTGCTTTAGGCCATACAAGATATTTGATTCGGATTTAGGAGCGAAACGAACTGATTAACAGACTGAATACAATAAACACAGAGATATGAAGAATAACACAAATATCCAGTGAACAATATCTTTTATTAAATAATGAAATAGGCTGAAACTGTAAAACTGCAGAATTGAAACACTTGCTTGAATGGTGGTAGCTATCTCTATGAAGAGATGTGGCTGCTACGTGCATCCATCTGAGAAGAATGGATTAAAATGAGGCTCCAAAGGCCTTTTTGATATTACTCATGAATGTCAAAACCCTAGACATCTAAAAACCTAACCCTAGAAGGTGAAACGCCAAAAGTCATGTGGGTTGTATGGGTAAGTTGGTGTAATTTGGTACCTCAACTTCCCACTATTGTAAATTTTGCATACGACCTTCATTTTAGGCGCATGATAGCCCATTGGAAATGTATTTTAGAGAAATACACATTATGTCTTCAAACTCTGACTCCATCTATAGTTTGACTGTGGAGAGCCAAAAAAACAACGTTTAGGGCCCCAAAATGGCCCTGGAAGTACAACAAGATGTGTTGACATGAAAACATACAAAATAAGCCAGTTGGATTAGGCGAGAGGCCACCTGTATCCACTTGGAGGATGTGTGGGGATTCAAACAACCCCATAAGTGTAGAAACCATAGTTACAAAGAAGTATAGAAGAACGTGCTGAACAAAAAATGAACACGAGGAGCCAGTTGGAATAGGTGGGTGGCCACCAATATCCACCTGGATCAATCCTCCCCCCTTAGGAATCAATGGTATCCATTGTGTTCAGTTCCCCCATCAAGTGAGGAAACTTCTGATGGATTTGGCCTCGGTGAGCCACTTTCCTTGGTGTAGGAGTTGCCCTGCCTTGACAACCCAATAAAGTTGGATCCGTTGTTGGCAAGTGCCCTTGACCTGTGTGTCCACTATCTTGTCAGTGGATGCTTGTTCCATGCAGTCAGGGTTGAGCTCTATTGGTGTCAGCTGTTTTGCAATCTCAAAGGTGTCCAATAACGGTGGAAAATACAGTCGAAGGGGGTCCACATTGAATACGAGTTGCAGACCAAGGAAGGGTGGAGTGTTGAGCTCAAAATCATTGCTACCCACGGCCTTGGTGATAGTGTAAGGCCCATAATGAAGTGGGTGAAGATTTCGATGGGGCCCGATGAGATGCCCATTCTTCAAATGTAACCAGAATTTGTTGCCAACCTGAAACTGGTGTGGTACCCTGTGTTGATCATGGCATTGCTTTTACTTAGCATTGGATTTCTGCAAAATCTCCTAGACCTGTTGGCAGATGTGTTGAATCCACTCAATGAATCTGGTGGCTTTGTTGATCGTAGACTGATCAGGGGAAGATTTTGTCTGTGCGGTGGCAAGAGGAAGTGAAACATCAATGGGTCCTAAGGGTTGGAATCTTAGGCGCACCGAAAATGGGCTATGGCCGGTGGAACTATGGAGAGCCCTTTTGTATGCGTTGGACATATGGGAGACTCTCATGCCATGTATGTGGATGCTTAGAATTGTACATGCACAGAATGTGCATAATCATCTAATTGACGACCTATGTTTGGCCATCGGTTTGGGGGTGGAAAGAAGTGGATTTGGTGAGCTAAGTGTCCAATAGAGACCAGATACTCGACCAAAAGGTGTTGACGAACCTGCTATGTCAGTCAGAGATGATGGTCTATGGTATCCCAAAGTGGACCCACACTCGTTCGAAGAAGATCTTGGCAATATCTGTCGTTGTGACATTCTTATTACAGGTTGTGAGGATGGCCATCTTCAAAAACCGATCAATGACCACAAACACGTAGTCATTTTCATTCTTGGTGGACGAAAAGCCAGACATGTAATCCATTAAGTGGATTCCCAAGGCTTCTCGGGAATAGGAAGAGGGGTGTATAAGCCTTGCTTCTTGATGGTTGGCTTGGCAATGGCACAAGCAGTGAAATATTGGATATACTTGTTGACATATTTTCAAAGTTTTGGCCAATAAAATGTTTCTGAAGAACGACCACAGTTTTCTCTACGCAAAAATGTCTTACCACCCAACTGTAGTGGGCTTCCCAAATCATATTTGCACGCTCTCTTGTAGGAACACAAAGATGGCCCAAGTGGTATAAGATTTTTCCCTAATTGTGAAAATCAGTGACAGTTGCGCATGTACCCAAGAGCTGATATGTGGTGGAGAAGTCTGGATCTTGCTGATAAAGTTGGGGCCACTCAGATGCTTCATGTTCACAGGAATGGAGCACAATGGTGAGTGTAGCCATAGGAGGTTGACTGAGGCAGTCAGCGACACGATTGGAGATGCTTGTCTTATACTTGATGTTGAGATGGAATTTTTGCAGGTAGGTGGACCACTTCTAATGGTGGTCATTCTGCAATTTCCCCTGTGCCTTTATGAACTGCAGAGGCTTGTGATCAGTGTGTATGATCATCTCTTTCTCCATAATGTAATGTTTCCATTGATGACAAGCTTGTACAATGGAATACATTTCCTTGTCAGAGGTGGGGTATTTCCAGACAGTATCAGAGAGTGTCTCACTATGGTATGCCATTGGATGCCCGTGTTGAGTGAGAACTATGCCCACAACATAGTCAGATGCATCAATCTCAATCTCGAATTATTGTTGCAAATAGGGCAAGGAGAGTACTAGAACTGAGCACAAGCAATGCTTCAGATCATTGAATGCTCATTGTTGCTCCTTCCCCCACATGAAATTGGCCTTACCAGCACCCTTGGTCACCTAGCTGAGGGCCCATGAAATATGGGAGAATCCCAACATGAACCGTCGATAGAAGTTGGCTAGTCCCAAAAAGCTTTGAAGCTCGGTTAGTGTGGTCAAGGCTTGACAGTCACGGATAACTTGGATCTTAGCTGGATCAACATGTACCCCATTCTCATCAACAATGTAGCCCAAGTATTAGACCCTGTTCACTCCAAAAGAGAAATTTTCCAAGTTGGCATAAAGCTTGTGCCACTGCATAGTGCTCAAAACCTGTTGAATATGCCGCATGTGCTCCTCCCACGTTTTTTTGAAGATGAGGATGTCATCAAAATATACTACCACTAAGGAGTTGGTGAAGGGTCATACTACATCATCCATCAACCTCATGAAAGTGGTTGGTGCATTTGTTAAGCCAAAGGGCATGACTAGCCATTCGTAGAGACCTTCTTTAGACTTGAAGGTTGTATTCCATACATCAATTGGTACTATGGGAACCTAGTGGTAGCCATACTTTAGGTCAATCTTGTTGAAGAACTTATCCCCCTTGAGTTGTTCAAGAAGGTCATCAAGCCTGGGAATGGGATAGTGGTTCCTGACTGTGATTTTGTTTAAGGCTTTGTAATCAATGCAGAGTCGCCAAGTCTCATCCTTCTTCTACACTAGTACAATCGAGCTTCCGCAAGGTGAGGATCTTGGTATGATGTGCCCATTTTTAAAAATCTCTTGGATATGATGCATGATTTCGTCATTCTCCATCAATGAGCATCGATATACTGGACCATTAGGTAGAGGTGCACCAGGGGTCAGATCAATTGGATGCTTGACTTGGTCGTTTGTCAGTACCCCTGTAGGGGAGGTGAAGATGTCATTGTATTCTTCCATGATCCTGTCCACTTGATTCTGCTGCAAAGATAGGCATTATGTAGAGGCCACAGATGTGGTGATGACCTTATTCTTACTATGAGCACAGATCACAAAGAAGATGAACTTCACGGTCTATGAAATGACCTTATTGTATTGCTTAGCAGATATTAAAGAAATAGCAGTAGGTGGCGCTACCTCTAGGATCCTGTACAATTGTATACTCAAAGTAATAATAACATAGCGGAGTCTAGAATCATACACAACATGAAGCTTCCACAAATATGGTTTTCCTAATAGAACATCACAAAATTCAAGGGGAGAAATATCACATAGTAACTCATCTTTGAAAGGGTTGATGTCGTAGGGCAGACGACACTGTTGGCTGACACTGAGATCTCTTCCTTGGCAAAGCCAGCTGATGGTGTAGGGTTGAGAGTGCGGTGTCATTGGTAGGTCTAGATGCTTGATGGCCTCTGTTGAATTTAGGTTCTTCTGACTACCATTGTCGACAATGAAATGAATCGGAGCCCCCTTGACCCACATCTGTGAGTGAAAGAGGCGTCCCCCTTCCTCTAGTTCTTCTGGTTCGCTTGGCAGGACTTTAGTGGTAGTGACAATGGCACTGGGTTTAGCATAGATAATCTTCTTCCCTCCTTTAGGATTTGACTCGGAATCAGAATTGACCTCTGACTCAGAAGCCTTCAGCTCGACCACGAGGGACTTCTTGGAGCGGCATTCTTCGTTGTTGTGATTTATGGTACTCACACCATTTTCCCATGTCCTTCTTCATATTCTCGTTTCCCTTCTTGTGTTGCAGCTTGGACTGGTTGTCCTGAGGGTGGCCATCTTGAATTGGTCCCTTGATGTGTGGGTTGGGGCTGCCTTTCCCCTACTTCGACTGTGAGAGGTACGAAGATCCAAACGGTTGTCGTTTCTGCTTAAATTTATGCTCGTTCTTGACAGCGTATCTATAAGTTGTGCTCAATGAGGTGATGTCAAAGAAATCCATTTATCTTTGAATTTATATATGCAAACAACTACATTATTTGAGCACGAGATAACACTCAAAGTCTTTGATACCTAATTTGGTGCGTAGGGTATCAAAAGTATTGGTGAAATATGGTACTGTCTGGTCCCTTTCTTGACGTAGGGTGGTCCATCTAGTGTATTGGTCCTCGTAGCTTCCAACAGGGTAGTATTGTTCTTTAATTGCATCCCAGAAGGAATCCCATGTAGGCACCACCACAAACATGATATATTCCTCCATGACCCTTTGCTCAGAGTAAGTATCCCACCAGTATTTAACATGAGGAACGACCTTGAGGAGTGCAAAAGTGATCTTTTCCCTATTAGAAAAATTATGGACCGAAAAATATCCTTCGAGTAGATTCAACCATTTATCTACAACATCCCCATCTATCGGTCCTTCAAATAATTTAATATCAAAATTTACTTGTACCTTGAAGGGGGTTGCATGGCCACTTGATGAAGATGCTTCTCCTGTGGGCAACCGTCGAAGGATCTACGCGAATTTGTCCATCATTTCGTTCCTTTTTCACGTGAGGGATTCCTCGAGCAACACTTTAATAGGATCTCCTACTCCATCATCTTTATTTTTTCCCCCATGGGTTGTTTTCAGTCTCGTTGCGACCGAGCTTGTAATGGCTTGATTGGTTCGAGTCCCAACTTCTTGTACCCATATCTTGTCGGGGACATGCACTAAGAAAATAAATGAAGAGCAGACCACTTTGATACCACTGAATCAGATTAAGGATCAGAACAAACTAATTAACAAATTGAATACAATAAACACAAAGATATGAATAATAACACAAATATCCGGTGAAAAATATCTTCTATTAAATAATGAAATACGCTGAAACTGTAAAATTGCAGAACTGAAACACTTACTCGAATGGTGGTAGCTATCTCTAAGAAGATATGTGGATGTTACGTGCATCCATCTGAGCATAATGGATTACAATGAGGCTCCATAGGCCTTTTTTATATTAGTCATGAATGCCAAAACCCTAGACATCAAAAAACCTAACCCTAGAAGGTGAAACACCAAAAGTCATGTGGGCCCTATGGGTAAGTTGGTGTAATTTGGTACCTCAACTTCCCAGGGTCATAACTTTTGCATACGACCTCTGTTTTAGATGAGTGATAGCCCATTGGAAAGGTATGTAAGAGAACTACACATTCCACCATCAAACTCTTATTTCATCTACATTTTGACTGTGGTGAGCCAAAAAAAATGTTTAGGGCCCCAAAACAGCCCTGGAAGTACATCAAGATGTGCTGACATGAAAACATACAAAATAATCCAGTTGAATTAGGCGAGAGGCCACCCGTATCCACCTGGAGGATGTGTGGGGCTTCAGATAACCCCATAAGTGTAGAACCCACAATTACAAAGCAGTATAGAAGAATGTGTTGAACAAAAAATGGACACAAGGAGCCAGTTAGAATAGGTGGGTGGTCACCAATATCCACCTGGATCACTCTTATTCAACATGCATACCAAATTCTCCTCCCCTTTGACCTCATACCCATGTGGTTGCTGCATATAAATCTCTTCATCCAAATCCCCATGGAGAAAAGTTGTTTTTACATCTAATTGTTCAATATGAAATTATTCTACTGCCACAAGACTTAAAATAGTCCTAATTCAAGTCATTTTAACAAAATGAGAAAATATTTCATCAAAATATATACCTTTCTTTTGTGCAATCCCCTTTACAACAAGTCTAGCCTTGTACTGTTTTTTTCCTCCATCTTCATCCTTCAACTTGTAAACCCATTTATTCTGCAATTCTCTTTTTCCTGCTGGAAACTAAACCAAGTCCTAAGTCTGGTTATTGATCAAGGAATCCATTTCCTCTTTCTTGCATTTCTCCCACTTATTTTTAGTGTCTACATGCATTTCCTCTTCATAACTTTCTGGTTCACCTGAATCAATCAACAATAAATAATACAATGAAGGAGAGTATCGTTCAGGGGGTCTACTTAAACTGGTAGATCTTCTAACAACACTTGCAGGAGTTTGAGGTATATGTTGCTCCTGTTGTTGTACATTTTGATTTTCTAGTACCTTTGGAATTTATTTTCAGTGATCTCATCAAGCACTGTGTATTCTGGTTTTTCTTCTTCTCATTTCCTTCCCTGCAACTGATCTTTATACATGACCTTCTCATTGAATATGACTTCTCTACTCCTAATGATTTTTTAATTTTCATAATCCCATAAGAGATAACCAAAATCATTAAGACCATATCCAATAAAGGTACACCTCTTGGATTTTGTTTCAAGATTTGTTTTATTTTCTTTATCAATATGGACAAATGCTTCACAACCGAATGTCTTCAGAAATGAATAATTTACCTTTTTACCTGTCCATTCATCCTCTAGAATGCCACCATCCAAAGAACTCGAAGGTCCTTTGTTTATCAAGTAAACACCAATATCTACATCATCCACCCAAAAATGTAAGGGAAACCGTGCATACAATCTCATACTCCTTGCATGCTCCATGATTGTCATGTTCATCCTTTCCGACACACCATTTTCTTGTGGTGTTCCTTGAACTTTATTCTCTCTATGAATCCCATGGTATGAACAATAATCATCAAACTCCTTGTTTTAGTATTCACCTCCATTGTTTGATCTGAGACACTTTAACCTTTTTCCTGTCTCATTCTCAACCAAAGATTTCCATTTCTTAAAAGTGTCAAAAAACATCAGATTTTTTTCGAATGCAATAAACCCAAGTTTTTCTAGCTGCATCATCAATAAAAGTAACATAATAACGAGATCCACCAAGATATGATACCTGAGTCGGCCCCCATACATATGTATGCACAAGCTCTAAATTTTCACTCTTATTTTCCTTTCCGACTTTGAGAAATATGAATCTCTTTTATTTTCCATAAACACAGTGCCCACAGAAATCCAAATCAATTTGTTTAAGATCCAGAAACAAATTCCTTTTATGAAGTATATGTATCCCCTTCTCACTCATTTTTCCAAGCCTATGATGTTGCAATGTTGTATCCACTCCTATAGAAGCTAAAGGGATAGAAGAGTCAACATTACCAGTACATAATACAATGTATCTACCTTCTCTCCTTTTACTATCACCAATGATCCTTTAGTGACCTTCCATGCCTTATCTGTAAATGTAGATATACAACCTTCACTTGTAAACCGCCTTGTTGAAATTAGATTTTTTCTCAGATATGGAACATGTCTTACCTATTTCAGTTGCCATCCAGTACCAATGTGGTACCAAGCCCTCTAGAGACAAAATATTATCCTTGAAAGCAGCTACCTTCCTAGATGAAAAGGGGAGTTTTGAGAAAATAGAGCATTATAGTGTGGTAAGAATATATCGTTCTCGTGAGAAGCCCTTTTATATCCCTTATTATGTTTCAGATATAATGTGTGTCATAGAGGTTGCTAGACAATACAGATTTTGGGTACATTTCTTCCCTGAAAAAAAAGAAAAAATAGTTTATTCCAATGCCATGGAGAATTGAAATTTTTTTATTAAGAAGTATTTCTAAAATTGATGAATTCGCACTTGAGTTGGATCAATATAGCTTGAAATTTGCATAGGAAATCAGGGGTTTTTACCCAAATCATCTTTTTATGAACCACATGACATTTGTTGGATATAATACTTCACTTGATAATACATTTTTGTTTGAAGAAGAAGAGGGTGATAGTCAAGACCCACCAATACCAATTGGTGAAAGGAAAATAGAGGATATTGAAACTATTGTTAGTACTACAAATAAGAATAAATAGAGAGGAAAAGTGACAAATGAAAGAAATGTTCATCAACCAAGTGTATCACAAAAAATCATCCTACCAAAGCAAAGTTCTCAGCCGGTGAGATGACAACAAAATAAATCTTCTACCAATAATTTCGATGTTGGAGGTGGCCAAAATCATCAAAGAGGAAAATTGGGGAAATCTCACAAACTTCAGGTCAAAATAAAAAGGAAAGGTACTTAGCAGGAGGAAGAAAATATCATACTTGAAGGAGAAGTCGTTCTTCAAGATATGGATCTAGATATTAATATTGAAGATATCGAGTTCTTGGATGATGAACATGGACCCTAGGAAAGCAAGGAAGTTGCGACTGAGATTGCAACTCAAGAACATACATTTTCAGAAGATGAATCTTTCTTGATACAAAAAGCCATGTTTGACATAATCTCTAAAAAAATATTTTTAGAGAAAATATATTCAAAGAATAAAATAAAATGTAAATTAGTGTTTAATTTCAACAACGTGCCCCCTTCCAGAATTGCTAGAATTCACAAATCTATGGGAGATGATTTAGAAGTATCGATGGATGACATGGAAGCCATAATTTATGGCTTAAATAAAGGGTTAAGGAATTAGAACATACTCTGATGCCACCCCCTACATTTTCTACCTCAGTTTCAACGGTTCAACCTTGGAAGAGCTCTGATAAAACCCCGAAATCAAGTTTAAAATTGAAGGTAACATCGAGTTTACTTGTTGCAATTAGGTGTTACATTGGAGAAAATGTTAAAAAGATAATGTCTCTCATTTTAGAGACATGGGATTTAGCAAGTAGCTTTGTCTCCCTTGGTTCTAAAATTCAAAATTTCAAAGAATATTTACAAGTTGACTTAAGAAATGACGAAGGTTTTTATAAGGATGTTGTTATTACATTTAGTTCAAAGGTTTCAGGCATGATCGAGTTGAAAAGAAAAGAATAATATTTTCCCTCCCCTACTCGCATGAAACAATTGAAGGCGTATTGGATAAGAAGAATTAAGACATTAAAATAATTATTGGATGATATGGATATCCTAAGTGTAAAAAAGAGTGAAGATTATTCCAAGTTAATGGAATTAGACCTTGTAGGAACTTTTGGTGAAGTGCAATATCCAAAACTTATTTCAATTAACATTATCTTGACAAGGAAACAATTTGAGGAACATGTAGAAATATTTAAAGGTATATTAGTGGAGAAGTTCAACAGTATGACTCAATACACGGAACAAGAAATTGAAAGTTGTCTTGTGGAATATGTAAATAAAAATGAAGATATTGAAATTACATTGCAACAACTTTCAATAGATTATAGACAATTTGAAAGTACAGTGTTAGACATAAGGGTCAAACAATATGTAATTGTTGCTTCAATGCCTCAATATATTGAAAATTGGTTAAAGTTTGCCTTAATCAAGATTACTGAAGAGGATCAAATGGAAGTAGTTGGTATCAGTCAAGAAACTTTCACCAGAGAGAATAGAAGAGCAACAACGGCCCAAAAGAGAGAGAGAGAGAGATTACATTTTAATTAACAATATCCAAAACTTATTTTAATTAACATTATCTTGAGATTTCTTTTTTCTTTAGAACTGCATTTTCTTTGTCTTTAGACTAACAACAAAAAAAATCACAAATTATGTGGGCAATTCCTCCCCACCCCAAATTCATAGAGATGACCCCTTTGGGACAAAAATTACCATGGATCATTAACTTCCAAGAAACTTGGCATTTTATCAAATTGAAGTCTTGTTTTGAATATGTTAAAGATCAGGAAGCAACCTCATGTGGATATGAATCCCCCTACTTTTTTGTAGAGGTGGTACTCCTGTTTGAATTGTTTAAAAATTCATCTTTGAATATCTTGGAACAATAATATTAAAATGAGAGAGTGCTAAAAATCAAACTACAAATCTTTATCATTCAAATAGAAGAAAATTTTTGAAAAGAATATACATGCATCGAGAATTCCTGAGAAATAGACCATAAAACTTCACTCATGTAAAATAATATATTTGCAAAAATATGATACAAAGAAAATAACTATAGAAAATATAACATGAATCTCACATCCATCACGGTTTCAAATATTTTTTATCACATTAAAGGAAAGAAGATGAAGGGCCTAAAGAACTTTAAAGGAGGTCTTTTCATTGAAATGAAAATGGGATGTTGACTTAAGAAATGACGAAGGTTTTTATAATGATGTAGTTATTACAGTTGACTTAAGAAATGACGAAGGTTTTTATAAGGATGTTGTTATTACATTTAGTTCAAAGGTTTCAGGCATGATCGAGTTGAAAAGAAAAGAATAATATTTTCCCTCCCCTACTCGCATGAAACAATTGAAGGCGTATTGGATAAGAAGAATTAAGACATTAAAATAATTATTGGATGATATGGATATCCTAAGTGTAAAAAAGAGTGAAGATTATTCCAAGTTAATGGAATTAGACCTTGTAGGAACTTTTGGTGAAGTACAATATCCAAAACTTATTTCAATTAACATTATCTTGACAAGGAAACAATTTGAGGAACATGTAGAAATATTGAAAGGTATATTAGCGGAGAAGTTCAACAGTATGACTCAATACACGGAACAAGAAATTGAAAGTTGGCTTGTGGAATATGTAAATAAAAATGAAGATATTGAAATTACATTGCAACAACTTTCAATAGATTATAGACAATTTGAAAGTACAGTGTGAGACATAAGGGTCAAACAATATGTAATTGTTGCTTCAATGCCTCAATATATTGAAAATTGGTTAAAATTTGCCTTAATCAAGATTACTGAAGAGGATCAAATGGAAGTAGTTGGTATCAGTCAAGAAACTTTCACCAGAGAGAATATAAGAGCAACAACGACCCAAAAATGAGAGAGAGAGATTACATCATAGTAAGTAAAAATTGATCACATCCTTCTCCCATTTTCTTCCCACTATCAGAGTTCATCCAGTTATATTGTCTTTCCCAAGGAGAACATAACCGATTTTTTATTGCTTCCTTCTATTTTCTTTTCAGGTCTTGCATCATTCTTACCCTTTTCTTGCTCCTTTCCCATTTTATTTCTTTATTTTATGGTCCACGTGAGTCACTCTTAGTCCATCTTTGGACAAATGCTTTTATTTGCATAAGACTATTAAAGACTATTTTATTTTTGAGAAAATTCCAGAGAACTACTTTAGGATTAATTTTAATTGTATATTTGAACTCTAAGCATTTGAGTATAATATATTTTAAATTAACTTATCAAATCCTATTTTCATTTCAATGAAAAGACTCTTTTAAAGTTCTTGTGGGCCTTTCATCTTTCTTTCCTTTAATGTGATAAAAAATATTTGAAACTGTGATGGATGTGAGATTCATGTTATATTTTCTATAGTTATTTTCTTTGTATCATATTCTGCAAATATATTATTTTATGAGTGAAGTTTTATGGTCTATTTCTCAGGAATTCTCGATGCATGTATATTCTTTTCAGTATTTTCATTTATTTGAATGATAAAGATTTGTAGTTTGATTTTTAGCACTCTCTCATTTTAATATTATTGTTCCAAGATATTCAAAGATGAATTTTTAAACAATTCAAACAGGAGTACCACCTCTACAAAAAAGTAGGGGGATTCATATCCACATGAGGTTGTTTCAATCTTAACATATTCAAACATTAACAAGACTTCAATTTTGATAAAATGCCAAGTTTCTTGGAAGTTAATGATCCATGGTAATTTTTGTCCCAAAGGGGTCATCTCTATGAATTTGGGGTGGGGAGGAATTGCCCACATAATTTGTGATTTTTTTTGTTGTTAGTCTAAAGACAAAGAAAATGCAGTTCTAAAGAAAAAAGAAATCTCAAGAAGACACACAACAATTGAATTTCTCGAAAAAAATATTTTTCCACTTTATTCATCCTTTTATAAAGAATATAGATTTTAGGTAGTTTCTTTCTACTCCTAAAATAAAGGATAATATTTTAAAAATTCTTGTACATTCCATTTTACAATTGGAATCCACTATTTTAAATTGTGAAAAGTGATTCACATGCTTTTCCAACATTCTCCCACTTGGTAATCACTTTGAACAAGTGTCAATTCCAATCATGTCTCTTCACACAACAAGATATCTCCATTCACCATCTTTGTTAATTCATGTATTGTTTTATCCTCTAATCCATACTTTGTCAATTTTACCACACATACTTCCTCCATTTCCCTCACAAAGTGATACTTCACATTAATATTCTTACTATTGGAATTGTAAATAGGCTTCTTGTTCATTGCAATGGAAGTTTGGCTATCACGTTCTATTTCCAAACTACTTTGTTTCATACCAATATTGTTGCATAATCTTAATAACTAGATAGCTTATTTAGTATCTTCTATTGTAGCAACATATTCTTCCTCTGAACTAGATAAGGAAACGATGGATTGCCTCTTATTGATCCAACTCTCTACTCCTCCAAATAGAGTAAATACACATGCATTTGTGGACTTTCTCTTTTCCACATCTCTAGCCCAATTTTCATTAACAAATCTACGCAAATAAAATATCATTATTGTGATATTGGTAACACAAGACATAGTCCTTGGTTCCTTGGAAACACCTGATTCTTTTAACAACCATCCAATGTTCCTTTCCTACAATAAATTTGATTACTACTCCCATTGAATTTGTGATGTCTAGTTTTGTGCATATCAAGGCATACATAAGAGAATCTACAACGCTAGCATATGACAACCTAGTTGAGTATTTATTTTCCTTGTGATTTTTAGGACATATGGTAGTAGATAGATTAAACATCCCACTTGAAAAAGTGGTTTATTTCTTTACAAGTCTTAATTCAAAACTCATTGATATTTTTCTCAATACACTTATTTTGACTAAGCCATGTCTTTCTATTTTTTCTATATATTTTCACCTTTATGACAAGACAATAATGCACTACACCAAGATCCTTTAGGATCAAATGCCTTGGAAAACAATTACTTGGTGTCTCTTACTAAATCCATATTGTCACCAATAAACAATATATCATCCACATATAAGACCAAGATTACATATCTATGAACTACTACTTTGTGATAAGAACAATGGTTAGTTGTTGATTTTTTCTTCTTATGCGTGAAATATAAAAAAGTGGAAAATAGAGAACAATAAAATACAATCTCACCACCCACAAATAAACACAAGATATGACATGGAAACCCAATACGAGAGAAAACCCAACTCTCTGGTATACAAAATGATGCAAGTACAGAGAAAGAGGCACTCTCTGTGGAGTTTCCTTTGAACTGTGGCATATATGGCTGCTACAAAATCTCTCCCCCTATGTTATTCTCACAAATTACCACTCTCGTATGTTCTTCTCAGCTATGGAACAAGATACAATGAAAAATAATGGAACCCCTTCTCCTACTGGTGGCCCAGTTTTTAACATAGCCCGATATCCATTTAGGGATAGGTTTTTGACTTCCTAAACCTTTAATTATGATAAGGTTTTGGACCCTATAGAATTTTCTTAGAAAATGCACTACGTGTCTATCCCCACATGTCTAAGTAATGGAGGTTTACGTGGCATCCACTTGCACCATGGTGATCAATATGGTAGGCCAACTTGCAAGAGGCATAACTTTCTCATACGAACTCCAATGGATGGATGGTTTGTGTTGTTGGAAATGTATCGACATGTAGAATTTAGAATATTTCAACATAATAACGTTTGGATAGAAAAAATGTCATTTTATGCCTCAAAGTGGCTTTGAAATATTTCTGACTATTTTTTGGACCCAAATTTCCAAATTTGGACCAGCCGTCGAAATGGTCCTGCAAGTTGATTTCTCCAATTTTTCCACCCAAAAAGTAGTGAGATAGATGAAAAATAATACAATAATACAATCCATATCATACCTCCCCATTTATGGAGGCTTTTTCTCCCCAAAATTGTTACTGAATGAGGTGAGGAAATGTTTCCTCTACCTTCTCCTTGGAGTACCACTTTGCTTTGTGTGGAAGTTGTTTTTTCAACCCAATCTTCCAAAGGTCATGTTGCCCATGTCTTGTAGTTCTAGACCACTTCTAAAAAAATGTGTTCTTCTGATCCATATGGATCTTGGTGGCCATCCACCTTTTCCACTCAATCACCATTTTGAGCCTGTGGTTTTGATAAACCATGATATTTACCCTTTTAATGGGGAATGCAATGTAATGTCATCTTCATTTGTTAATTACAAACATCATGTAATTATTTCCTAGTAGTATTATGTACATGCCTACAAAATATTATTAATGCATCATATCCCATTAGAACTCCACAATTAAGCGCGCTCGGGATAGAGTAGTACTGGGATGGATGACCACTTGAGAAGTCTTAGTGTTTTACATGCCTATGGAATTTTATAAACTTGGTCCAATTTATCCCACATGCATCATGGGAATTGTTCTCCTCTCAC
>SNQJ01S0088651.1:17336-38151 GCA_010110895.2 Picea sitchensis
TGTCAATGATTGGTAGCCTACTTTATGTGACAACATCCAGACCAGATGTAATGTAGGCAGTTGGACAGGTGGCATGATTTCAAGCAACACCAAAGGAATCACATGTATTAACAGTGAAGATGATTTTCAGATATCTCAAAGGAACAAAAGAGTTTGGATTATGGTATCCAAAAGGAAAGGATCTATCACTTATTGCCTACACAGATGCAGATTGGGAAGGTTGTATTGGTGACCGACGAAGCACCATGGATAAGCGTTCTACTTAGGTGAGTGTTTAGTATCATGGCCAAGCAAGAAACAATCATCAATATGTTTATGTACAATTGAGGCATAGTATATTACAACAACAACATGTTGTACACAGGTTCTTTGGATGAAACAAACTCTGACAGATATACAGGTTGAATATGATGAGCCCATTCCAATCTATTGTGATAATAAAAGTGCCACCAGTATCTCAAAGAACCCGGTGATGCACTCCAAGACAAAGCACATTCCAATCAAGTATCACTTTCTACGAGAACATGTTGCAGAAAAGAATATCAAAGTTGAGTATGTGGGCACAAAAGAACAATTGACAGACATATTTACAAAACCACTTCCACGGGAAGCCTTTGAGTATCTTCGCCAGAGACTCAAATTTATTTCTACTCCCAAATGAATTATTTTGAATTTTTATCTTATATGTCTTAGATGCACACGAGGAAGCGCCATAAAGAGGACAGTTCAGTCAGGGGGAGCAACCATGGATGGAAAGATACCTTTGTCATTGATGACAAAGGGGGATATATTTATCAGATGTAGAGGAAAGAGGCATGGTTCCAGGGGGAGAAATGGTCACAGAGATGTAGAGGATAGAGGCATGGTTCCAGGGGGAGCATGAGTGATATGATTTCATTATTGCATCAGAGTGTTGCCATAAATTCCAAAGGGGGATATTGTTGATTAAGGTTGGTTGTCATTGATGTCAACCCTTGAAGAAAGCCCGATAGCACAAAGGTTTAGGTAATTGACCCAAGTTTGTTTGATGTAAATATGACTCATTATTGTCTTTTCATGGTTGATAAGAAGTAAAAATGGATGAAATCCAAAGTGGTCCTCTTATGGTGAAATCCCTCATGGGAAGATGCTTTGCGGATTGAGTTATCCTAGAAGTATGGTTAGAGAACAGATGCTTAATTGTGGAATAATGAGATGAAGGCCAGTTAATTTGTCAGTGAAACTATCCTAGATGGATATTTATTGTCATGCCATTTCCAGTTAGAGAGTTATGGCCATATGAAGTTGAAGAACCCTCATGATTCATATAGAAGCCCCCAAAATTCAAGTGTTTGCAAAATAAATTATTTAAATAATAAAGAAAATGGAGAAATACCTAAAATAAGGAAAGTGTAATGCTACATGAAATTATAAATAAGAGGCAAATCTCTCTCATTTAATTACACTTGAATATCATTGAATATCTATTTTTGTGAAAGGCTATTTGGACAGGTATTATTGATAGAGAGAATTTGCAGTAGAAAAAGTGCGGTAGGAAAAGTGTGGAAGAAAAAGTGTGGCAAAAAAAGTGTGGCAGGAAAAGTGCGGAAAAAAAAGTGCGGTAGAAAAAGTGCAACAGAAAAATAGTGGCAGAAAAAGTCCGACAAAAAATAGCGGCAGAAAAATTGTGGTAGAAAAATCACGATAGAAAAATCGCGGCAGAAAAATTGCGGCAAAAAAATCGCAACAAAAAAAGTGCGGCAGAAAAATCGCGACAACAGAAAAAGTGCGGCAGAAAAATCGTAGCAAAAAAAGTGCGGCAGAAAAATCGCGGCAACAACATGGTTGGGGTTTATTTATGAGAGATATGGCACATCTTGTTTGAGGTATGTTTTGTGAGCTAGGGTTTAGCTCTTGAGATGGTATTAGATGTTAAATATTGCTGCATATATCAATTTGTTGAGGGATACAATTGGTATTTTGTTGTTGGTATTTGGAATATGGGTATTGGTCTTTTGATTGTGATGTGTTGCTGAAGTTGTTGGTCTAGCTTGAGGCTACATAACAGTGAGGTTGTGGCACATTGTTTGATGTAAGGGTTTATGGTATTTGGTTTATGGATAGAGTGATGAATTCTTAGATAACTTTTGATGGTTATATCGGTGTATGTTTTCGGTATATGGTTGAGGTACATGCTGGGTACATGGTTGAGACAAGTAGTTGATGAGTTGGCACATACATGAGGTGTATAGTTGATGAGTTGGCACATACATGAGGTGTATAGTAGATGATGTTGGTACTTCTTGATGAGTCAAGGTTGATGCATAGTATATCTTGGGGTCCTATAATCATAGGTAACCGGATTCTTCAACTGCTTATTTGGCATTTCCCCCGTGATGAAGACATTTGTCTTGCTGGTCTCGGTTGATTTATTTTCCCCTCCATCTGTTTCGCCTAATCCTTCATCACCCTTCCCGATCCTTCATCACCTTGTTGTGCCCTTCATTCCCTTATGCTTCAATTCATCATGCCCATCACTCATCCTTGCATAAATAAACAAACTTAGGCTAAAAAGAACAATAGATTAATAATGTTAGTAATAAAATTAGTATAGTTAGTTTAATTAAAATATGTTACACTAGTTATTAATTAATTAATTAATAATTAATTTAGTTGTTAAATTAGTAATTGGGTTAGTGTTTATTAATTAAACATCAAATAAAAATATAATAAAAAAAACACATATTAATAAAACAAAAAATATTAAATATTAAATAATTAAAAAACATAAATAAAACATATAAAAACAAAATATAAACATAACATAAACAAATAACAAACAATTAAAATAAAAAGAAAAAAACTAAAAGAATTAACAAAAACAAAAATTAAAAAGCATAAAATAAAAAACAAAAAAAAATTAAACTATCCTAAAGTTTCTACCCAGGCATTATCCCCTTACATTGCGGACCCGCACCCTACCTCACATCACATCACACCAAGGGGGTTATGAAAAGTGGTATGGGGAGGGACACTTGTCTCCCCCTGGTGATTTCGGACCCCCCCTTCCATACCACTTACCACTTCAGGGGGGTCCGAAAACCACCTTCCCCCCTACAAAACTGCTCATCCAAAAAACTCAAAACTGCCTGCTTTTTGCCAGTTTGACCAGTTGTCTTCCGAAGTGGATTTCGGGAAAATGGAGACAAATTTTAAAAAACAGAGAGAGGTTTTTGTTCATAATTGTCTGAAGAAAAAAAACCTCTTCCATATTTTTCACAGGTGCCACCATTTGGGATAATCGAGTCTATATTTCAGCCTCATTTTTCAGATTTCCGGTTTTTTCTGTTTCGGTCCTGTTTTGTGGGAGTTGTTTCAGAGAGATGGAAATGAATTTGGAGAAACCAAAGGAGGTTGTTGTCTAGAAAATTATCATGTACAATAAAATCCTCCATATTGTGCACATGTGTCACTTTTGAGGATAAACAAATGTCTGAGCGTACCCCTATTTTCAGCAGATTTGGCCAAATTTTCAGTTCCAGATTTTTGGGGATTTGTTGCTATTTTTGTTTGAGGTGGTTGAATTCGACCTCCTGAGCCCGGGAAGAGTATTTTTTATATATTTTAATGAGTCAAATTTGAAGAGGGGGATCAGTTAGGGACCATGATTGAACTTTGTATCAGAGCTCACAGAGCTTTCTGTATTTCATCAATCCAATGATACAATCACAGTAGTTACAGGATTCATGTGTCATTTTTGGTGGTGATGTTTTTCTTATTCACTGTAATTTGTTTCCATTGTATTTATTAAGTATTCATACTCTGAATTATGAAAAGAAGTTCAAAGAACATAATTTTTTGAGACATACACTTTGTTTCTGGCTTTGACATAATTGCCAATGTTTTTTTCTCAATGGTTAATTTCAGGATTCTTGATTGCCTTGTTATTGCCTGGTCCTCTCATATTTATCCTCCAAATCCAAAATCAAATACAAATAATCCAACAAGAGTTCCTACCTTTCCCTGTAAGGCTATCTATAGAAATTTCCTTTGATTGAAACTCAGTTTGTGACTCCATTTCCCAATGGTTCCTCTTCTCCGCCCCTACCAAATTCTCAAAACAATCCTATTCTACATAGCTAGCCTAATATCCATACTCAAACAGAGTTAAATCATACAAAGAGATCCCTCTCTGAGTCTTGGAGGGATAGATCCAAGACTCGAAGCGGTTTTGATGTTACCTCTAATACTTCCAACATAGACTTGGGAAAATTACAGAGTGCTAACAATACATGTTGGTTCAGGTTATTGGTACAGGTTGTTTGGTGTAGGTTGATTGGTACAAGTTGTTACAGGTTACTGGTACAATTGACAGTGACAGGTTGACAATGGCAGTGGTTGATTCAGTGATAGTGATAGGTTGTCTACATTTGGCATTTATATTTCAGGGTGGTTGGACGGGGAAAGGACAGGTGGTTGTAGCCACCTTCCGATTGTAGTCGGAGAACTTAGGGGGTTGTAGGCTCCTTCTAGTTGAAGCTAGAGAATTGGGGATTTGGAGCTTCCCTCGGGTTGTAGCCTGAGAAACTAGGGGGTTGGAGCTTCCTTCAAGTTGCAGCTGGAAAACAAAGGAAGTTGGTGCTCCCAATGAATGTAATTCTTCAAGAGATATAAGAAAAAACATTCTGTGGTTTTCTCCTTCTTTGGGTTTCCATGTAAAAACACTGGTTTACTGTGTATGTGTATGATTTCTCATTTGTTCATTGTTTATTTACTCTACAATTATTGGATGATAATTCTAAACTGATAAAACACTTTCATTATATGGTTAAAAAGGATTAATATGCTCTATTATTGATTCACCCCCCTCTTAGTAATACAACAATTAGCATTTCAAATACAAGCTATGGTGAAAAATAAGAACATTTGTTGAACCGTCATTGATGAAGGAGCCTCGAATTGCGTCATTGCTATTACTTGTTGGAAATATATTGGTTCTCCTGCTTTTACCGAGTCACATAATACTCTAAAACATTTTAATGGTACATGGTTTAAACCTTATGGTGTTCTTCCTTCGTTATCTATTACGTTAGAAGGAAAAGCGACCACTGTTGAGGTTGAGGTCTTTGATGCACCTCTCGATTATAACTTTCCTTGGTCATAGTTGGATTGATTCCATGCATGCAGTTGTTTCCACTCTTTTCCATGTGCTACGTTTCCCACACCAAGGAAAATTTATTACTGTCGATCAACTTGCCTTCTTTAATTCTGATTCACGTACTAGTAACGTACCTTTCATTGCAAAAACACCTTCTAGTTATGAGAATGTCGGTGTGGGTCTTCTAAATGATTCATCATTAATGGGTACTTTCCCCATTCCACCGCTCGATATTCCTTCTCCTTTTTTCACTTCGATTAACATGATATCAACCACTCTTGGTGAAACCCCTAAGTCTTACGACCCGTGGATAGTACCTAGCTCTGATAAATATCTTTGTTACGAAGACCGAATGCCTTTAAGTCCGGTAGAATTGGCTTATCAAGCTGTTCAATCAACAAGTCCTTCTCCTCGTTCTCTCTGTGATACGTCTCCTGATACGTTTCATGTGGTATTTCCCACTGATGAGATGATCATGACTGTTATTTCCATGGAATATACTCCATGGGACGATGGACATCATCATTTTATCCTCTTCCTGGAACCAAGGACTTTAGAGAGTTACCAACGTATTTCCAATCTGTCTACTATTGTTACCACTCCCCTTGTTCCTGAATCAACACACGATGTTTTGTATGAAGGGAATTTGGGAAATATTTCACCCACCATCCCTCTAGATATTTGGATTAAACCCAGAATCGTGGAAAATGTGCATATCGGTGCCTCATGTTATGCTGACGAGGTTCAAATTTACAAAGCCCATTTTCACGAATTCCATGAATTGTTTTCCTGGAGTTATGAAGAGATGCCTGGAATTGATCCATTTATTGTTGTACATGAAATTAAGACTTATCTGGATGCTAAACCTGTTCTACAGAGACTTCTCCTAGTACATCCACGCAAAGCTGCTGCCATTAAAATTGAAGTTGAAAAACTTCTTAAAGCTGGTTTTGTCTATCCTGTGGCTTTGACTGATTGGGTGTCTAATCTAGTTCTGATTACGAAGAAACAAGGTACGATCCATGTTTGTGTAGATTATAGGGATATTAACAAATCTTGTCCTAAGGACAATTATCCAACCCCTTTCATTGACCAGATTGTTGACGACTGTGCCGGGAGTGAAATCTTCTCCTTGATGGATGGTTTCTCCGGCTATAATCAAATCAATATTTTTCCTATGGATCAACATAAGACTGCTTTTATTTTCCCTTGGGGAACCTTTGCCTACCAGAAACTACCTTTTGGTCTTAAGAATGCTGGCATGAATTTTCAACGTGCTATGTCTTATGCTTTTCATGACATTAAGAACATTGCACAACCTTACCCAGATGATTTACTAGTGCATTCCATGAGTCATCAAGATCACTTGACAGATTTACGGGCCATTTTTCTCCACTGTTGCTATTATCACATACATTTGAATCCACATAAATGCATTTTTTGTGTGCATTCTGGATGTATTCTTGGTTTTATCATCTCTACTCATGGGATTATGGTAGACCCTCAAAAGGTTGAAGCTTTTCTTAATTTTTCTCCTCCTTCTACACTTTTCCAGCTCCAAAGTTTGCAAGGGAAGGCAAATGTTTTACATCGATTCATCCCCAATTATTCTAAATTAATGAAAGGTTTTAATCAACTGCTTAAGAAGGGTCACGATTTTGTATGGGATGACACTGCCAACAAAGCCTTTGAAGCTTTGAAACTTGCCTTAACCCGTACACCACTCTTATTTCCACCCGATTATAGTCGAGATTATTTCTTATACTTAGCTGCTTTAGACTCTACCATTTCTATGGTTCTATTCCAAGAGGATGATTCACATGATGAACATGTTATCTACTATCTGAGTCAGAGTCTCACGACCACCAAAACTAAATATCTGCATGTGGAGAAACTAGCCTTGGCAGCTGTTCAAGTTGTTCAATGTTTTCGTCATTATATCTTATTGCGCAAGACCACAGTCATTTTCGATTGAAACCCCATGCAACACATCCTTACTCGACAGTTGCTGGGGGAAAAGTACTCCAAATGGATAGTTATTCTCCAAGAGTTTTATTTGGAGTTTGAGCGCGCCAAGTCTAAGAAATATTTGGTTTTTGTTGAATTGATATGTGACCTTCCCTCTACTAGGACAAAAACTACGGAAGAGGATTCCTTTCCTGATGAATCTCTCTTTCTGATCAGTTCTGATGACATATGGTATGGAGACATCACCATCTATCTCCAAACCCAAACTTTTTGGCCTGATCTTTCTAGTGTCGATCATCATTGTATACGATATCAAGCCCGTCAATACATTATCCTTGGTGATACCTTTTACCTCTATGGTATTGATTCCATATTTTGACGTTGTCTCACCTATGATGAAGCTGAGTAAGGTTTGAATGATTGTCACTTTGGAGCATGTGGCAGTCATATGTTTGGGTATTCCACTATCCAAAAGATATTACGAGCTGGTTACTTTTGACCTTCATTGTTTAAGGATTTCATTACTGTTGTTCATAAATGCCACACTTGTCAAACGTATAACAATAAGATCCGATCTCATCCCAATCCTCTTTACCCTATAGTTTCCGTTGGTCCATTCACTAAATGGGGCATTTAATTCATGACATGTAACCCTCACTCGACTAGGGGGCATGGATACATTATTATAGCCATGGATTGTTTCACTAAATGGGTCGAGGCAATGCCTACATTTGATAATACTAGGAAAACTGCAACGTTATTCATATTCAATCATATCTTTACTAGATTTGGTGTCCCTCAAGCCATCGTCACTAACCATGGTAGTCATTTTCTCAATTTCATGATGTTTGAACTTACCGAGAAGTTGGGTCTTCGACATGAAAGATCAACACCTTACTATCCATAGGCCAATGGCTAGGTTGAAGCAATCAACAAATTCCTCACTACTATGCTTTGACCGATGGTAGGAATTCACAAGTCAAGCTCGTACACGATTCTCTTCTCGACATTATGGGCCCGTCGGACATCTGTTAAATCTACCACAGGGTTTACACCTTTTCAATTAGTATTTGGTATCGAAGCTATTCTGTCGATTGAATGTGAAATCCCATATTTGAAATTAGCTTCTGAACTCCTCCCTAACACCTCAGATTAAGAGGAACATCTCTTGTATTTGATGAAATTAGACGAGACTCACTGGGATGTTGCCCTAGTCATTGAAACTCAGAAAAAGCGTGTCAAAGCTCAATATAAAAAGCATGTAAAATCACGTGTTTTTTCTGAGGGTGATTTAGTTCTCCTTTACGAACAAGATCATGACTTATTAGGGGCTGGTAAATTTGAACCCATGTGGCGTGGTCCTTATATCATGAAATGAGTGTTGGAGAAAGGAGCTTATGAGGTGGTAGATTATGATGGAATTCCTTTGAGTGAACCCATAAATGGGATTTACTTGTAGAAGTACTATGCTTAAGCTAATTTTTGCATGAGTGATTTGTATTTTCATGTATCATACTCAAGTGTGCTTTTTTCATTTTTGTTATGCCTTTTAGCTGCTTACCTTGCATTGTTCTTGGTTTCCATATGTCGGTGTCTTCACTACCTTATATCATCTTTGCTGATGGTGCTAGTCGCAGTACTCAAAACCTAGTGTCTATTGCATGGGAAATATATGCACCTACAAATGAGTTGATCGGTTTACACGGTTTTCTCCTTGGTCAAGCAATGAATAATATCGCGGAATACAGTGCAATTATCGAGTTATTAACTGACGCCATTTCACTTGGTTTTCGTCATCTTATTGTATGACTTGATTCATGGTTAGTAGTGATACAATTGAGTAACGTTTATTCCATCTGAAGTCCTACTTTGTTACGGGTATACTTATGAATTCGCCTCTTGGAAAGACATTTTGATTATAATGAGTATCAACATATTCCTAGATGTCTAAAAAAATTAACAGATGCATTGGCTAATTATGTGTTAGACAGACATTTGAGACATTTATAAACCCAAAACACACATTTTAAAAATACAAGTAAGCCATTAGGAACTTTATGTTAATACGACAAAATGTTACAAAAAGTGTTTGTCCAATGTCCAAAATATCAAAAATGGTGAAGCTCATGGCTTCATGTACAATAACATCAAGGATGCTACTCCTTGTAACAAAAAACTGCCCATGCTACTCTACGGAGAAATCGACTAATAGATGCAGATACACCAACAGTATGGCGTTGATAGTGCGGAGGAAGTTCATCCACCGTGGCATCGAGGATGTTCATAGTCAACCCCTCTAGGTTATACTCAATCACCTCTAGATCTACAACAACCACTCTTGCCATGAAACCTCTCTCTCCTTGCCTTTGTATGGGAGAAGATCCCAGAGGATGATATTCCACCACATCTGCATTATTGAGAGAACTTGATTAGTCTTGGATAAATGACAAAAACATTTTATATAATTAAAATATCAAAAACATCATATAAATGCAAATTTCCTTCTTACCTATGTCTCCCCACTGAGATCCCTCAGGAAGAGCTAAGT
The DNA here is from genome assembly GCA_010110895.2 of Picea sitchensis. NCBI lineage: Eukaryota > Viridiplantae > Streptophyta > Pinopsida > Pinales > Pinaceae > Picea > Picea sitchensis. The sequence goes on from SNQJ01S0088651.1 coordinate 26,990, forward strand.
CAGGATCCCCATGGAAGTCCGTCCAAGTGTAAGAATAGTCCTCCACCATGATTATCTGATTTCTCAGCCACTGGAAGAAAACTTCATCATACTTGACGATAGGCACGCCACCATGACGAGCCATCAGGTCCAACCACCTTTTCATCCATGGATCTTGTGGGGTAGGTATACTCCACTCCACTTGTAGACATAGGACATAAAATCTCTCCAAAAAGAAGGACACCAAAATGGACCCATATCCAAATTGTTTCAACCGACCGTTTCAACACTTTGTGAGTTGTTTTTTCATGCTTTTTAGGACACCCTCACACCAGTTGAAGACCCTGAGTTCCATGCAATCTGTCACATACAGAAAATGGATTTGCAAAGCCATATGGGGAGCTGCACTCCCTGCCATGTGGGTAATGGTGTAAAGGATCGTATGCAATGGTAAATCCCACACATCTTTGATGACTACCGTGCCACTGTGTTTTTTCGTATCTGACACACAATGGTGAGAGACATAGTAATCCATGGGCTCTCCCCCACCCCTACTGCCTGTGAGTGATACCCATGAACCACGATGAGACAACCTTGTCAAAAATTAGATATCCTCTATATCCAATGTGAGTGCATGAAAACCCACATGAAAGGCTTGTTTGTTCACATCCCACATGTGAACCAAATAATATAGCAACCTCAGTTGGGCTCTCATGCCCCGAATCCTGAAAAACTTGAGTAACCCACATTGCCTTAGTGCCATAACTATGCTCAGGTTATTCCTGGAAAAATAATCCTCTTCCTCATGCTCTCGTTCACTCCACTCGAGCATTTTGACCAAGGAAATTCTTCCAAGGAACATTAAAAGAAGATTAGAACCATAAAAATTCATTCCTGGGGGTTTTTCTAGTTATATTTATCTTTTCAAAATTTTGATTGCAGTCGTCGCAGGGCTGCGCATTTACCTAGAGAGACGTCTTCACACCTTGTCTTTGGGTCCCCTACGATGACGTCAGATCATTGTAGTTCTCGATACTATGGGCCTGCGGTGATCTCAACGTGCAGGTAGCCCCAAAAAGTCGGCCTAAAATCCAAAATTAACCAATGAAAAAAAAATTTGAAACCATGAAAGGATAAAGAAGAAGAAGATTACCTTTTTGACGAAGATGGTTCGCAAAATGATCCAGTACACGCTCCGAAATCGACAATTGAATTTTGGGGAGAAAAGAGGGTTTGTGGGCACTGTTTGGGTAAATTTGCAAATGAAATGGTAAAATGGTGTTTTGGGCTATTTTATTGTTTTTACCATATTTTTGTTGCAAAATTTAATTATTTTAATATTTTATCCATTCCCTAAAGTCTAACCAACTTTGCAAAGTGTTGACTATTGCAGATTAAAAGGTCTAGAGATGAGACGTTTGAACAGGGGTCAACCCTTTTTTTTATTGTTTTTGTGTATTTTTCTTATGTACAAATGCTTTTAGGTTTTTTTAGGAAAAACTTTGAACACAGTCTTAATTCTTTCTCGTGCTCGTGAAACCATGAGAATGCAATCGAGTAGTCTTTTGTCATTTTTTCGAACTTGCATTGGTAATATGAAAACCAAAACTTATGGAGTATCCTTTAATCTCTTTTCACGCTCCATAAAAATGAAAAGATAGCCGAGGGACCTTGTTATTTTCACACTCGTAAAATTATTTGAAAAAAGCATTTGATGAAAAGTAGATTATCTATTTTTCGGTCTCATCAGACTAACTTATGAAAAAGGACCTTATGGAGTTCTCTTTAGAGTCTCTAAAAATAAAAACCCTTGAGTTTTCTTTCTTTGGACTCGTAAAACAAGCATCGAAAGACCCATATGGGACCGAACCACTCCTTCTTAGGGTTCGTTAAAAATACTTCAAGGGACTCTTCTGAAGGATGATATTATATTACAAGCATATGTTATCTTCCTCAAGCTTGTGTAAAAATAAAGAGGTACTCGCAATAAATGGTGGGGGAAAATTGGGAAAGAAATGTGTCTCTGTATTTGTGTTAGTGGTAGTAAAGTCTCTCTTGAACATGACACCCCCCTTCATCACTGTATTTGAGTTTGGGAAATCCATTTGTCTCTTGTTTGACCATCCACAAGTTCATATGTTGGGTCCTCCTTGAGTCAATGCTACCAAGACAACTGTCATGTTGTTCATATGTTCAAGAGAAGTCCAACCTTAACAAGACTTCTATCGAGTCGACCATCTGCAATTATAAATTTTCTACCATGTCATCCTTCCCTGAGTCATTTTTGAATCACTTCATACTCTGATCTACTTCAAATATGTTACTTATTTTGTGTCATTGATGGGGGATACATTAAGGCCCTCCTGTGATGAGTCTTTTCCTGTCGACTTCAACACATTATCCAGGAACAAGACTTAGAAATCATTTAATACCTTGGAGCCTACATGCCTCAATGACAAGTCTCTTTGCTTTCAACAATGGGTTCACATCATTGACCCCTGATTGGAAGATTCCATCGGGTGTTCGACTTCAACTCATTTATTCACACTCGTTGGATTGTACCAGAGTACCTCGGGATTCATTGACATCAATGGTGATTTCCGTCGCACTTGTTAACGATTTTCATTAGTGACCGATAATCAAGTGGTTTCTACCATGTTTGACTTCGACACCTATAATCACATGGCTAGATTCGTACTTAAGGATGATGTAAATGAAGACCCTGTATCTCACCATATTGGTTCAGGTTGCGACATAGTAATTATAAGTGTGTACTGACACATATATCGACTGTGTATGTCTCATGGCTATGTCCGAATTTGAATTCTTTAAAGCACGTAGATCCATATTGTATTTTTGGTGGCTATGCTGAATTGTGATGACATGGATCCAAAATGTATGTTTAGTGGCCATGACTCACTTGACACTTATGATCAGAGTCACTTGTAGTCTGAGTATGGGAATGCCTACCTCAAAACATGGTATGTTATTATGCAGATGCTTGATTGTTTGCATGTTCCCGACTAATGCGTTCCTTGTTTCTGACACACACATTATACAAAGTATTTCAGTTGTCACATGTTCCAACTTCATACTTTGGGGGGAATTCTATTACACATTATTTTGGTCACCCTAGTGATCAAATGATGACATGTGAATTACTCATTTCCATGTTCCCTGGAAACATTAAAATAGACTTTCTCCATGAGAAAAGTGGATTAACTTTTCTTCCTCAAAAACTTTGTCAAATGAGGTCGTCGCACTTTGCTATATACTTGAGGTGGGATGATGCTTGATCGACGCACTATGCACCATACTAGGCTTGCGATGTCATCACATGCTGGTTGTGCACAGGGTGCGACGATGCTTAAACAAGAGTAAAAGTCAAAATTCGCGAAAGTTCTAGAATATGAGGTGACCTCCGATCGGTTTGGATATTACTCACTTCTCTGATTTAGTGGGATCATCCTAATCTCCTAATCCATCCCTCTTTCACCCTATATAAAGAGGGATATCTTATGGAAAAGGATAAGGCTAGTTTATGTATGAGGAATTCTACTTTAGATTCTACTTGAGATAGCTTTGCATTAGCTCTCTAAGTTAGATTGTGGATCTTCTTCATCAAAGGCATTGGAGCAAAGGTGTGTATGCTGGAGCAAAGAGCCATTGGAAGGGACCTTGCAACATCAAGGCATAGGTTGTATTCTCCACTTCCATTTTAATATAATGAAGAAACACATTTCTTCCCTATAAATTTTTCTTGACTTTTATTGTATAACTCCTTGATCTTATACAAAGAATTCATTGGAATATATAGATCTCTGTTCTCTCTCTCTTTTGGTTTTTTCTTCTTAAACAGGTTCAATATCCCGCAAATCCAAATATGGAGCGACAAGGATGACACTAGAGAGGGTAAAGCGTCATTTAAAATGTATCTCACTCGTCTCTCTCTAAATTATTTTATGTGACAATGAATTCTAAGGTGAAATGTGTATTTTGTCTTGTTTTGTTCTAGCTTCCTGTGGAAACTAGGGAGATTTGTTTGTGTCCACACTTACCGATTTGTCTGATAAAAATAATCTATATTAACAAATGAATAGTGAGAAGGGTAATGGAACCCCATTGATATTTCTCGCATCATTGATTTTCTTGTTTAATTGCTTCTCTGCCCTCTGAGTTTGACATGGTATCAGAGCTAAAGGCATAAGCCTCTTCACAGAGTGGAGAGTAGACTGATTTGAGAGAGAAGTTGCCTGAAATATAAGGAGGTGACCAGGGTCAAGGAAGCACCCAAACTATGTATTCAAGATAGTAGCGTGTGAAAGGTAGGTCTCTATGTAAGAGGGAGAATGGAATGATCTCGACTGATGAGAACGAGAGAAAAAAAACCTAGTCTACACAAAGAGAGAGAGGTAAACCGGACCAGACTTCGGCTAAGTGAAGTAGTTTGAATGAAGAAGAGATGGTTCCCAGTTAACTATATCGACGTAAATATATTGGTCTATTGTTAAGCAAACCTGATGGTTTGATTAAGTGCTTATTCTAGAGACCCGTTGTTTTATAATTCCGATGGATCTCTAATCCAATGCCTTGATGGATCTATATCCCAGTGATCGATGAACGGTGCAAACATATCAGTGTAACTACCAATTTAGAATCCAAATATCTATCTAGTTTCTTGGTAGAAGAACTATTGGGATCACTTATGTCACATGAAACTAGTCTCATCTTGGAAGAAGGGTCTTTGGAACATGCATTCAAGACTCAAAATTATTTTAGAAGAGGCATAGGCACAAGAAAACGAGGTAGAAGTAAAAGAGGCAGAGGTAATCATCAAGCAAAATAAACACCCACACAAGAACACTCATGACAGTCTCAAAAGTCTAAAAACTCACAGAATCAAAAAGAAAGAGGCAGAAAACGAATAGAAAAATATATAATTCAATGCTACTATTGCAAAAAGTATGTTCACTATGTGTAACAACCCTAGTTAAATAATTGCTTAAGGTTTATCAAGTATAATTAATTAATAATTAATTATCTATTGTTTAATATATGTTGATTAATTGATTAATTGATTGATTAACACATTTAATGTTTAGGATAAAGAATTAAATACTTAATAACTTTTAATTCATTATTATAAAACTTTACGTATGACAGGGGATAGGGTATTGAATGGAGGGATAAGGTAGTAAATGGAGGGATAAGGTGGGTGGCATTAAATGAAGGAGGAGGCGGTGAATGGGGGAATATGAGGGGGGCGGAGGCCTTCAGGAGAGGATTATGAAATTTTGGAGGAGGAAGCATTATTGAGAGGGAAGGACTGTATTTTCTGTGGGGTAATTTTTGGTTTGGTTTGGAGAGTTTGGGTGGATTGTTACATGGGTGCACCAGGTTGCTGGGAGTTTTGGGCTCGGGGGCCAGGAATCCTCACGGAATCCTGGAGCTAGGGAGCCGGATAGGCTCTGTTCCTAGATGGCAGGGAGGAAGATTTGGTTTTGGGCAGAGTTTGGACAGAGTAGCAGAGAGGACAACCTAAGAGTGGGAATTTAGCATCAGACAGAGGTATTTTTATTTATGTATTCTCATGAATATGTGGTGAATATGTGGTTGTTACATAAGCTTATTTACATGCTGTTAATAAATCTAATTTATGCTGAATAGTAAATGATTATAGGTTATGATTAAATTGTACAGGATATAATATGTTTTTATTCAATATTTTATCTTTTGTTTTATAAGGCCATGAGGGGACAGAGACCTTACACATGGTATCAGAGTTGTAGTTTAAAATCTGGGACCAAAGGGCCACCTACCCACCCATCCTCTTAACTCTGGACAGAAAGCTAAGCTATGTGTCCTGTAAACAACCCTGAAACTCACTAAAACTTTTAAATTTGGGCCTAAGGTCCAAGCTCCAAATCCAACTCTAGCTCCACCTAACTTGCAAGCCAAACACACACACACACACACACATATATATGTATGTATAAAACAAGAAAAACATTTAGGCCTGATATTAAATCTTCAAGTCCACACAAGTTTCGAGTCACAACACACAACGCCTAGCCCTCAAGTATAGCACTAAGCTCCCAAAGACCTTACTGAATAGTCCATAAGCCATGCTCAACATGGTCAGTAGAACTCCCTACAAGGCAATGAAGAAGATGAATAAATTCAAGGAGAAAAATAGAATAAATAATCAAAATTCTTCCCTATGGTAAGGAAATCCCAATACTATTTTCTAAAGCAACTCAAGGCTTAGTAGTATGTGACCAATGAGGATGTTATGAGCTATAAGTTCATAAGAAAAATGACCTGACCCCAAAATCAAACTCCAATAGTCCATCGCCTTGTAAATGCGCCTTGGATATGCTATGATTCTGTCGTGTTTGATTATGCTCCAAAATGTAACACCACCAAACCAGCTGGTCCTTGGAGTGTAATCAAAAGTCCTCATAGGATTAGATATGAATAAAATATTACAAGTATACATGTAATAAATATTAAATATTACAAGTATTCAGGATTAGATATGAATAAAATAAAAATTAGAAGAAAGATGAAAAATGAATATAGTTAAAGTAATAAAAAGGAGGCACACATGTCACACTGCCAATTCACTCCTCTCCAACATCTCCCAGACGTCAAACCTTATGCTCTTAAATCTTCCATCAAGACATAGTTATGGCGGTCACTCTGTCAGAACAATATCACCGATAGAAAAGTAAATAACCCAACCACGAGTCAAGCACTGTGCACTACGTGTCAAGCAAATCACCTGCAAAATAACCCAGCCAAGCACCTTCAAAATAACACAAATTAGCAAATAAAAACTTGACGGCCCAGTCTCCAAGTCACAAGCATGGACCAACACTAATCCATACAAATACCAGCGCCCAAGATCAAGTGCCAAGTTGCAAGGGAGCATAGTGTGCACAACAGAGTTAAAAAAATAAATTACATATATATATAGAAAGAATTAGCTCCCTCTCCATATCCATGTGACCTGCAAACAAATTTATTATCAGTTCCTGCAACAGTAATGGACGCCAAAATACTATTCAAGAGTCAAAACAACCCTCCAACTTTGCATCTCAAACTCACTTAATTTTTTTTATAAATAATGAGCTAGAATATGTCTAACGAATGCATAGAGTACACAGCCTTAGTGCATAATCCTATAAGAGACCCTGCAATGATAGACCTCGTATCTTAAATTTTATTTTTGCCTCGTGAACAAAGCCCTGCAACATTTACGAATACGCGTTTGGGGCCGAAAGGAGAGGCAGACGATTGCAACTAGTAGTGGAAAAAACAAACCTATAACACAATACATCACAGAAAAAAAAGAATAACAAAAATCCATAACACTTATCCATCATATGAAATGCATCATGTGGCTTTCCTTATTTCCAGCCATGCATTCACCATGGTCTTCTGAGAACATAGTCGAGACCAAGCACCCAAAGCACTCAACACCGAGATACAAGTGCTCCCACCAAATCCATGAGTAAGAAGCTACCACAGGTCATACACAAAGCACCAAAGCCAAGCGATCAAGCGCCCAAGTGCAGAGTTCCTACCACTCTCCTAGTCTGCGAACCAAATGCACACACAACACAAGTCAGGTCAAATCCAGCCCACTAGCACCAAACTAAGTCACATGGAGGAGGAACCCACGAGGGGGTGCCACTATGATCAACGCATCCAAAACCACCTCTGAGAAGGATATCCAAGGTCTATGGTTATGCCCTAAACTTCAAAGTTGATCCTGGCGAGAGGAAGAAAGCAAAGTGGAGAGGCGACAAAGTGTTAGATGAATGTTTGTGTAAGGTTTTAGGGGATGAGAGCCCAAGAGAGAGTACGTGTAGGGTTAGGTTTAGGTATGGAAGGCATTGGAGGAAGCAAGGTGGGCATGTGGAATCCATGCCTGCATGCACTTTTTTTTAATTATTTTGATTTTTGTTAAAAAACATATTTATTAAATTGCATTTTTTTTATATTTTTTATATTTGTTTTATATATTTATAAATATTCGTTAAATTTATCATTTAAAATTTGTTATTACATATTCCAATTTTTGTTAAATATTATTAAATTTATGTTAAACATCTTGATTAGAAATTTATGTTAAACATCATTCAATTTACATTTAAAATTGTATTTAAATTATATTTAAATTAATGATCTAAATTCATGTTTAAATTTAAAACTACTTAAGGTGATTAAATTATTAGTAACTAATAAATTATAATGATTAATTAACTAAGTGAGTGATCAATGTTAATGATAAATTATGATTAGAAATCACATTAATTAGTTTTAAACGAAAATTTTAAAGGACTTAGAACAGGATAATCGGGAGGGGTTCCATGCTCGGAAGGGGTTCCATGCGCGCTAGGAAGGTAAGTTAGAGGAATAGGCGAGAGGGGTACATTGCTAGCATAAATATCGAGCAAGAGGGTTAATAGTTTTCTTAGGCGAAGACTTCAATATTAGATGCTTAAACCCCAACGTAGCCACCTCCCCTAAAGAGAGTAATGTTTGTTTACAGACAATTAAAAAAAAACTTACGCCTAACCCTGTTTTCTAGTTTAAGTTGTGCAAATGTGGAACGTCCTTGAACTCACCCTGACAAATTTGGTTGATGCAGGTTAAATAATACATGATGGTTAGGACTCGAGGAAATCAAGGCATAGGGGCATCGACGTAGACACCACCACCATCGCCTGAACTAACTCTCATACTACACTCTTTGGAGGCCATAAATGAGACTTTAAAGGGGCATCAACCAGAAGGGATCGAAGTGGAACCCCCACCATTTGGAATGGGTAATCCTGAAGCATCGAGGGATTTAGGGGGAGGACCTCCACCCAAGGACATCACTAGAGAACTGCAGGAGATCAAACTTCTAGAGTTTTTCGGGGGTCGTGCCAGTGAATGTGCTGAGGCATGGTTGGAAGGCATGACAAGGTGTTTTTCCTTAAGGGACTATGTGTCCACTTCAAAGGTGAAGATAACAATTTTTCAGTTGAGAGACAGTGCCCTGAACTGGTGGGGAAACCTGGAGAGACAACTGCACCTTACCCTAGACACCGTGTCTTGGGAACTTTTTGAGGAGAGGTTTCGAAGGAAATATCTACCAGCTTACATTGAGGATCAACAGGTGGGAGCATTTCATGCTCTAGTACAGGGAAATAGGACCGTAGAAGAATATGAGATCAGGTTTATGGAATTGGTCAAATATGTCTCATACATGGATAATGACCAACGACAGGTAGAAATCTTTGTCTATGGGTTAAACCCTAAGATAAGGGATATGGTGCAGATGTGGAAACCGTCTTCAGTAGCAGAAGCAGTGGAAAATACGCGTTATGTGGAGGAACACATGAAATTGAATGGAGGTATGAGGTCGGCCTTTCTGCATCATCCTAGATTCATCGGGAAGGCCCTTAGGACCTTCTCCAGGGGAGGGAGCTCTAGGCCACCTCCATATGGTAATAGAGTCGTACCAAGGACAGTCTCCACATGTATTTCAATGCCAGCGAGTGCAGCGTCTCGTTCATCACCAACGATGCAAGCAGGTCCACGACCATCTTAGGGAACAACTAGTAGGGGTAGGGGTTCCAGGGGAAGTAACTCATTTCAGAGACAATCACAGAATAATGTGTAGGTTCAATCTCATGTTACCTGTTAGGGATGTGGAGGACCCCATTACTAGCGTGACTGCCCAGAGTTACAATCAGGATTTGTACATAGAGAAGGAAAGGCCCCGATGGGAAGATCAAGCGACAACCACCAGATTTACGCAGCGGTTAATAATCGTCAGGAAGAACATAAATCCACGGTGGTGGAGTCATCAAGTATGCTAAATCATATCAATGTTAAGATTTTATTTGATTCTGGTGCTACAGATAGTTTCATTTCACCATCTGCATTAGAAAAGAGTGGGTTGGCAACCTATGAGCACGATGACTTTAAACAAGTCGAGATGGCTTCGGGGGAAAAACAAGCGGTAGGACCTAGTGTTTATAATTGTATAGTAGACCTGGGAGTGTGTACTACCAGGTTGAAGGTTTACGTTACTGCTCTTGGAGCGTATGACCTAATCATTGGAATGGATTGGTTAGAAGCTCATCGAGCTTTGGTAGATTATTTTTCAAAAAGGGTGCTCTGTGTTGACTACAAAGGAAGGCCAGTAGATATCCAGGGTGTACGGAAAAAGGTGTCTCTACACTTTATCTCAACTATGAAGGTTAAGCAATGCTTGAGGCAAGGGTGTCGAGTCTATGTAGTGGAAATAGTGAATGAAAGGAAGGGACCCTCGGATCAGTACTCGGTATTGTCAGAATTTAAGGATGTTTTTCCGAACGAGTTACCAGGGTTACCTCCTGAGAGGGATATTGATTTTACTATTGAGCTAAAACCTGGTGCAAAACCAATTTCCAAGACTCCATATCGGATGACAGTGCCAACACTTTGTGAGTTGCAAATGCAGTTGAAAGAGCTACTAGACTTAGGGCTAATAAGGCCCAGTGTCTCACCTTGGGGTGCACCAATAATTTTTGTAAAGAAGAAGGATGGTTCCTTACGATTGTGTATAGACTACAGGGACTTGAATCATGATACAGTGAAAAATAGGTACCCAATTCCGCGAATAGATGACCTCTTCGATCAGATGAAAGGAGCAACGGTATTCTCAAATATCTATTTGCGATCAGGGTATCACCAGTTAAGGATTAAGGAAGGCGATATCCCAAAAACTGCCTTTCGAAATCGGTTTGGACATTACGAGTTTGTCATAGTACCTTTCGGATTGACCAATGCTCCAGCAGTCTTCATGAGCCTCATGAACAACATATTCCAGAAGTACTTAGACCGTTTTGTACAAGTCTTTCTAGATGACATCCTCATCTATTCCAAAAATGAAAGAGAACATGAGGAACACTTATGAGTGGTGTTGTCCTGCCTTAGAGAGAAAAAATTATATGGGAAGTTGTCGAAGTGTTCCTTCTTTCAAAAAGAGATCCACTATTTAAGTCATATCCTTTCCAGTGAAGGAATCTCTGTGGACCCAGAAAAGGTAAAGGTCATTATGGAGTGGCCAGTGCCGAAAAATGCCCATGAGGTGAGAAGCTTCCTAGGGTTAGCAAGTTATTATCGGATATTTGTGGAAG
>SNQJ01S0088652.1:0-33413 GCA_010110895.2 Picea sitchensis
TATCTGACGCACCCACACACACACATGCAAAGAATATAACACATACCCAACATATTTATCACTTTGACAAAGGGTTAAGGAAATTCTTCTGCTGAAATTCAATAAGAATTCCCAAAATCATAGGTTCAATCTTTAGTCCTTCTCCTAAAGGAGTAAATGCAGATAATGATACCTCCTTATGTGAATCGTACATGATCCCAATTCGGCCAAGAATTGTAACCATGCTCTGATACCAATTTGTAACACACCCACGATGGGGCGAAAAATAAATAAAATTTTCATCCTCCTTACAGGAACAAATCCTATTTCTCTCTACGAGTTCTAATTTGGAAAGTCCAAGACTTATCCTGAGCCTACAGTCAATATTCTTTGATTCTAATCAAATGAGACTTTGAGACCATGATATTCTCACCTCTAAATCAGACAAAGGCCCTTTCGGCCTCTGTTAATAGTCTTATGATGCCCATGACCTCCTTCGTGCTTCTGCGAAGTCTCAGAGTTGGCGTTAGCCCCTTTTTCTCTTGGCCTCTCCTCAGATATGACCTTGGTGATGACCATGCGATTGCAGGAATCACCACAAACAGTTTGGGGGAAAACTACTTTTGGGCCCACAATCCTCCTCAAGTCTCCACTTGTTCTCCTGACAAAACCACAGTTTGAATTGCGGTCCACCCTCAATATTTTAAAATTCATGCAACTCTTGTCCCCACAATGCTATGGGATTTTCGATCTTGTGATATTGACGATACTATATGAATCGACGATTCATATCTGTGCCTCTCAAATCTACGGACCAGATCTGTCCCTCCTAGATCAACGACTGTGATCTCTTCGCAATTCTGGATTTCGGGGTTTTGAAATATCAAACCCTGCTTCTTCCGTACTTCGAATCTAGAGCTGATGATCTATAGACACATGTCTTGCTCAATCAATGGTATTGATTTCACTTCATTTGTTTGACCATTTAACCCAAATCAATGGTCGTCCAACCCTCTTCTCGATCAACGATCGAGATCTCCTTCGGGTTTCGAACTTCTGAGATCTCAAATCTCAAACCTTTTCCCCAATGAATTTTATCCGAAGGCTACAATCCTTTGATGCATCTCCTCTTTATATGATGATCGAGGATTACTTCAGGTCTTCACATGGAGCTCACATATTTGCACCACGTCTCCTCTGAGTCCAATGGCTATGAATCACTTCGGGACTTTACTTGGAGTTCACAGATTTTCACCACGTGTCCTTTGAATCCAACGGCTATGAATCTCTTCGAGATTTTACCTAGAGTTCATAGATTCAAGCCACGTCTCCCTTAGATCTGTCAGTATAGGTTCACTTCAAGTCTTCAAGCCTTTGGAGTTCGAAAATATCAGTTCTCAAACTGAAACGCCACTACAATCTTCCCAGAGCTATCGATTTGTTGACAAGTGTCCCCGTGCCAATAGATGGATCATGGCTCTTCGACTTTTCAGGTTTTGGGTGTTTCAACACTTCGACCTTCACCTTCCTTTGGATATTTTGACCTATCGACATGTGTCCTCCTGGATCCAATGGTCCATATTTTCTCCGGCCCTTCGGCTTTTCGTGCTTTGAGAATCTCAAGTTTTAAACTTGCCTCCTCCCAGACTCACGGTATCTGACAGTTCAGATCCACTCTGGTGATCTGATGCTTGAAGTTTACTCCAAATAATCTGATGGCTCATAGTTGTTCCTATGATCAGATGACTGAGATTCTACTTTGGGTTTCTGGCTCTCCAGGCTTTAGAAATATCAAGTCTCAAACTTGCCTCCTCTTGAACAGATTCCTCCAGAGTCCACGATATGTCGCCACGTGTCCCTCTAGATCAAGCGGTCCAGATTCACTTTGGGGTTCAGGAATTTTAAATTTTAACCAAAAACCCTCGAACAGGTTTCTCTAGAGTCCACGATCCATCACCATGTGTCCCCCTTGGCAATGGATGGTCCCAAACTACTTCGAGAGTTCGAAACTTTGGTAAGTCCTTTTCTCCCGCATGTGCAAGGTACTAAGGTTCATGCACCTTGTTTAGATTAGATGACTGTTGATCCTCTGCGATGTGATCCAATGACCATTGTTTCTCCTTCTCCTAGGATTCTAACTTACTCCTACCTAGAAGGTTTTCTAAGTGCTAAAAGGATTCAACCTTTTCCCCTCCTACGGGCTCATGTCCTAGGTTTTGTCTGCACTCCTAAAAGCGCTATATTTTCTGATCTTGATCTCTTTGAATTTTTTTTCCATCCCACATGCTCCTTAAGTTTCAAGGATCGCGTCAAAATCATATCGAAGGCCAACGATGATCGACAGTTCATAGAAATTGTGGGGCCCCAACATGCGTACTCTTTACCAGAGAGTTCGACCTTTGCAAGCTGGAAAGTGATCGCTCAATTCTAGTCTAACCAAGATCGTTGATCTTCCAGCCAGTCGAGATCAACGACAATGGTGAATTGCGGGCCGTGAACTAGTGTGTCGGCTATTTTCACCTCCGTGCTCCATAGTGATTCTCCACCCTTGATCTTCGTTCATAGATCAACGGTTCATAATAATTGCGGGGTTCAACTTGACTATTGTGCAATTTGACATCTCGGAGCCTCGAGCTCCAAGGTTCCTAGACCTAGGTCACGTGGATCTTCATATAACTCCAGGGCTATAATCCCCACTCTTATTCAGGTTTTGGGTTAAGGAATAGGCACGAGTTTAGAGACTCCTAGACTATTAGTCTGAAGGGAACACCTTCTCAACTCTTAGAGCTTTAAGCTCCGAATTAAGGAAAAGTAACTTGTGAGGCTACCAAAATGGTAGATATGCCCAGAGGCTTGCTCCGACTTCAGAATGGTGATGTAAATTTCTGGGGAAAGCACCTTCGAGTGATTAAAATGGGACATATGGAAATTCAAGCAGAAATATAGGTTCTCACGGGAATGAACGCATACTCATAACTTAATCATTTAATACAAAGAAAGAACCCTTTATAGACATGTAAATACTCGCATGCATCCATTATTTACAATTCAAAGCATAAGGCAAGAAAAAACTTATCATAATGATAGAGTGTGATGCAAATGCTGAAAGGGGTGATCATGTCCACCCAACCATAGGATTAGTCACTCCCAATGGATTTATCATTGGCTACCCCTGATCTTAAGCCACGATGCTCTGATATTTATTCTCTTACTTCCAGCTCAACAAAAGTTAGGGACGATGGTTTCTCTCCTTATCCCAATAAAGAAATAGATAAGGATGAAGGTTACTCTCCTTATCCTGGCTCAATCTCTATTTTTTGTGATCAGAACTCATTGTTCCTCCTTCAGTCCTTCCTCGGACCCGAGAGCTTCTGGTCTCATCCCTGCATTTTTTTCGTAGGTCTTCCCTCTCCCCACCACACTTCCTTTTTTCCTTCCTCAGCAAGTTTGTGTTTGGATCAAATTCCCAGTCTTTGGTTAGGTATGGAAGCCTTACGGATGGGTGATCTTCCCCATCCCCTCATTAACTCTTGAGGAGGTCTTCCCACCTGCCATCCCGACTGTAATTCATTTTTGGGTCAGAGGGTTGTTCTGGTGTGAGAAATTAATTCCAGCATGGTACTATTTCGGTGGAGGTTAATACAACCATTCTGGGTCCCCTCCACCACCTTTCATAGCATTCATGTTTTTCTCTTAGCACATCCCCTCTTTCAGCAGCTATGCAACATGTAACCATTTTCTATTAAAATAACAGAATTTACATTCATCGAACTTTTGTACAAAGGTCCATTAAATCAAAGATTCACACTTTTAGGTTTTCCATAGTTCCTTGGTCAATATAGTTATAGTTACAGACTGGGGGAAAGAGGGTGTTACAAGGAAGTCGTTGAAAGATTGGACAAATACAAATCCATTTCTTTATGCAAATGTATCTATAAAATAATTGCAAAAATCATCAACAGAAGAATAAAAGGAATACTCTCAAAATCTATATCCCAAGAAAAAATTTGTTTTATGGAAGGTAGATAGATCCATGAAGAAATTGGCGTATCCCAGGAAGCCATGCACAACATAAAGTCTCAGAAGAAAAAAGGATCAGTGCTAAATATTGATCTCTTCAAGGCCTATGACCGAGCCAATTTTTTTGTCTTGAGAATGTTGCTCACTCATTTGGTCTTTGGCCTCCCTTTTATTAATTGGGTCATGAGCTGCATCACTTCAGTCTCTTTCATAGTCCTCATAAATGGGGCATCTTCACCTTTCTTAATGAAAAGAGAGGGATTCGGCAGGGATTCCCCCTATCCCTGCTCCTTTTTTACATGTGGAAAAAGGTCTCAACAAGGATTTATCTGAAGCAAATAATAACATAAGATTCATGGGTATTCCTCTTACCCACCTTCTTCCCCTTACACATCTATTTTTTGTTGATAATGTACTAATTTTCTGTAGCGGTTTAAGGGGAGATACAAAAAAGCTGAGTTTCATATTAGATATATTTAGTAGGGCTACTGGAATGCAAAGAAACAGGTCAAAATAAATCCTCTCTACTGATCTTATGGATCTAGAAGAAGTTGTTTTTTACAAAGGCCTTTTTCCTTTTGTGGATAAGTCCATTTATGAAGGGTTAAAGTACCTGGGCTTTCACCTAAATCCAAATTCCTACACAAAAACATATTGGAACTGGTTAATTGAGAAGCTAGAAAAAGGCTATAATCTTGGAGTTTCATGTGGTTATCCAAAGCTGGTAGGGTGATCCTTGTAAAAGTTTTCCTAGAGGCGATTCCATTCTATTGGATTTTTATGGCCCAGATACCAAAAGGTACTCTGGAAAAAACAAGAAAATTCAGTTTCAAATTTCTTTGGGGAGGTTAAAAGGAGAGTTTTGTGATGCCTTAAATAAAATGGGATTCTCTGTCCTTCCCAAAGTTGTTGGGGGGGTGGGGATTAAAGAATATGCACAATTTATCCACTGCCCATGCGGCCAAGACAGGATGAAGATTGATCTCCTCTAATAATTTATGGTCAAAGGTAGCTTCCCAAAAATATATAAGTCTAGATTCAGTTGTGGATTGGATAATGAGGTTGGTTAGAAGTTTCCAAAATAGTTCCATCATGTGGAAGGCTTTCGTAAAATCCTTTCATGTTATCATTCATGGGATTTCCTGGAAGGTGGGAAAAGGAAATTCTCTAAAGATTGGTATGGATTTGTGGCTGGGTAACAATGGCCAACATATTCTTCCCTATATTTTAATTGATCGATTTCATGAGAGAGACATTTTCCATCTAAACCAGATTGCAGATGAGAAACAAACTTCAATCTGGAGTGATGGTTGGAAAACTGCTCACGCTTTGAGTTTGGATGATAATCTTTCAGTTCCTTGGAATGCTTACATCATGACTCTCAAGATAGGCCATATCAGAATCAAAGATCAGGAAGATGAATTAGTTTGGCAACACAATCCTTTTGGGGTCTATACCCTAAAAGATGTATATTCTTACTTGATGATCAATATCCTTCAACAAGTCCCCGAATGGTGGTGGAAGGGGATTTGGAAATCCAAATTCCCTCTTAAGGAAATATTGTTCATGTGGTTCCTTCTCAGGAAAAAGGTCCCTACCTATGAGAGAATGAAATTCAGAGGAATGGAAGGGTCGGGCTGGTGATCTCTCTTTAAAGGGGATGATGAATCATCTTCACACCTTTTCTTAAGATGCGCGTTTACAATTCAAACATGGAGAGATGTTTCATCTGCTATGGGTCAAAATTTCTCCTGGCATGGGCCCTCCATCGAAGAGGCCTGGATAAATTGGTTATAGGACCAAAGAAATAAAAATATCAAGGCACTTCCTCTCCTTATTCAATGGGGCATCTGGATTGCTCGAAATGCTTCTATTTTCAAGGAAAAGGTTTCACTTCCTGATATAATTGCACCCAAAAGAATATAAATCCTTTCTCATTTTCCTTAAGAGAAAGGTACTCCCACTCCCAGGCAAGGGGTGGAGGAAGAGATAAAATTCACAAGGCCATGGGAGTTTTTGATGGTGCTTCTCAAGACAATGGAGATCATTGTGGGGGAGGGGGAGTCCTTTATATTTCCCCATATCATTTCTATAACTTAAAGTGGGGATTGGGACATGTTTCAAATAATTATGTGGAACTAATGGCCTTAAAGATCCCTAGGGAAAAAGGGATATCTAACCTACAAATATTTTGAGACTCAATGGTGGTCATCAATTGGTTGCAGAAAAATGAAATGTGTCATAACATTAATCTCTCTTCAATCTTGTATGAAGTCTTTTTAATTGCAAATTTATTTACAAATATGTCATTCCAACATGTTTTTAGGGAAAGGAATGCCACAACAAAATCCCTATCTAAAAAAGGTACTCTCATGTATCTCGGGAAGTGGTATGTCATAGAGTACATGGATGGCCAGGGATTTGAGCATTATCACATGCCTTTTATAGAACAACCTGGTCAGTTAGGGACCAATGTCTAATTATGCTTCTCTTTGTTACTTGAATTGTGGATCTTCTTGGCCGAATACAAACCATTGGACAAATGATAGACTATTATCATATTTGGGAGGGGTCTCCCTGCGCCATGTTCAAAACTTTTTTTCAGCAGCTATAGTTTTATGATGCAAACTTTTTGGAATCTTGTTTTCAGTTTCAAACTTTTTTGTACAGAAAGAACATTAAAAACAGATTTTTTTTAGGACTCTGTATATTTTTATTTTTCTGCCAATAATGGTGGCAGAAATGTTTATAAGATTAAATGCATGCCTCTGCATTCATTCTTCATAATGTAAGTTTTATATATTTTAATAAAATTTACGCTTTCTTCCTCCGGAAAAAAACAATGCAACCACTTGGAAATGTCTTAATCCTTATAACCAATTATTATTATTATAATGTAATTACTGCATTCAACACTTATTTCATTTATTTTTAGGTTTTTGTTGTATCTATATCCAACATCCTTAGTTTTTACTCACCTTCTTAAGTATTTATAAGCCACTCCTCATCTCATCTCATCTCATCTCATCCTCTGCTTTGTGTCTTGAAGATGGATCCTGTTATGGATATGAAACATCGACTTGTAACAAACAATACTGTGGATATTCCGAACCAACATGAAGAAAACTCTCACTACAGAAATCTCAATCATCAAAGTATGGTTTCATTTGTGTGTAAAAGTTTATTGAAATTTGTACACTTTAAAATTTTTATCATCAAAGGATTTATCCCTCTCGATTCTTGATATATCTAAGATTAAGATGAATCTATGTTGATTAATGACTAATAAATCAGTCTAGTGCATTGTGGTATAGAGGTAACTTGGACTAGTTGTTTTGACAATGATCCAAGTTCAAATCTTGGCTAGTCATTCCTCTCTCTTATGTGGGTTTTCCATGTAAAAGAAGAGTTGAGATGAGATGTATTTGATGATTTCATTGAGATGATATTGTTGTTTTTGTTCATGTCCCTATATGTAGGCTAATGTATTTATTCAATATATGTAGATCATTATTGTTGATTTGAGCATATGATGCATATCCATTTTGAGGACAATATGATTATGGGATGGAAGTAATGTTAAGTTTGTTGATATTGGGTTTTGTAGGCCAATACCATATTTGTTAATATATGACAAATTTTGTGCAAGACAAACGACCCTTTCTATCATGGTCATATGAGCCTTTGCTTTGATTTTTGTTGCAAATGTGACTTTGAGATAATGTCAACTCTATGCAATCCCTAATAGACACAAATGAAAATGCATGTATGATTAACAATGTAGATTCTATGAACTATGAGGGATATTGAAATGTAGACATTGTTCAACATAGACAACTTGTGGAGAATCATGTTGGGAATGACTTCCATGGTGAGTGTTATTATTTTCTTTGTTGAATAGATCTCGTTTTTTTACCATTGGGATGAGTTGGTTTTTGATGTAATTGTCATCGCATAGTCCTAGTGTTATGGATAAATATGCAATGGAGAGACAAAGTTCATGATTATCAAGTAGAAGGCCTTACCAACTAGTTGAAGATGGATATTGTTGAGGAAAAATTATGAGAATGCAATTGTATAATGGTAAAGACAAATATTTTGAAGGATGCACATGGAAGACTCATTCAATATTTTGTGGTGCAAAATATAATCTATATGAAGCTTGTCTTAAGGAAAAAGTACAAGCATGAAAAGATGAGATGACATATATTTATTTTAGTTGTGTAACTTTTGGTTGGAGTAATTATGAAATGTTGGTGCATGATGTAAAGGGTATTGTAAGACCCTATGTGGCATGCATGAACCTTGCATCATAACTTAGTATTGTAGTTTGTGTCAATTAGATGAGGCATGATTGTATCCATGATGTTAGAGACAAGAAGTAGGCATGTTGGCAAGGATGTGTATATAAAAGTTTCACTAAAACCTAGTAACACTTTTCACTTTTTTTTGACAACTACACAACTAACAAGAACTACTTATAACACTCATGTTGATTGCTCTTCATATGTTTTAGGTAATTGTTGTAACTTATATCACATTTGTGGGAACTTTCATTGATACTTATAATAAGGAGATGTTCAGAGAAACCAAATTTGAATTACATCAAATGACAAATTGACAACAAATACTCATTATGGTAGACTGTTAAAAATAGCTCTGCTGAGTTGTGTAGTTGTAAAAAAAAGGTGTTAAAAAAAAATGTTATTCTATTTTAGTGAAACTTTTATAGCTCATCTTCCAAAATATTTCATATATAAAAATTTTCCATTATAACCCCAATGTCCCATTATTGTGTTGTTGTTTCTCTTATTTATTTATTTATAAAGTGATTGGTGCATTCATTATCTATCACAAACAATTTACAAAATAAACGCCATACCCACCATCTTATAGGTTGTGATGTTGACATCATAAATTGTTGTTGATTAAATTTCAAATCTGCTTCCATGCCTCACACTCAATTGTTATGCACATGCAAAAACACAAGAACAATTGTAGTCAAAGTGGCATCAACAAAATGGGTTGCATTTGGAAATGATAGGTGGACGAACGAGCATGAACAATATTCCTATGTTTGGTTTTGAGCAATAACATGAAATTGTTGGAAATAGTAATTACAAGTCTATGAGATATTCACGTCTCTTTCGATTTGTCTATCATCCGAATTTGTCAGTCAATCAGTCTGACAGTCTGTAAGTTCAAACTTGCACGTTTACTCAAAGTCATTCGGTAAGAAGGAGAGTTATAAATGGAATCGATATTTATATTTGTCAAGTTATGATAAGTATTTGAAGAGTCAATCGATTAAATGGTATTCTTTAATGTTGAGTCAGTCTTAGCTTCTATAGGAAGTCTCAGTCAGAGTCCATATAAGTCCGATTTGTTTAGTTAGTCATTGATGGATAATGCATTATGTAGAGAAGAAGCAGAGAGGTAGAAAGGAAGCAGAAACAACAACAACTGAAGAGTTAAAAGAAGTTTGAGCACAAGATCTGTGTCTGTGAAGTTAGTAGAACAAGCCATTGGAGTTGAAGCTCATCTTAGTATTGTATTCTGTAACTTCCCACATTGAACTGAAGTTTATTAATATCAAATTAATTCATATTTTGAGTTTATGTGCTAAGCATATTATTTTTTCATTCCACATTTATAAATTATTCTTTAATCATTTTATATCATAATGTGCAACATTTCGTGTAGTTTTTGAACTGCGCGATAAGTCCTGAGTGATTCAGAGACGAATCTTGTGGTGTGCAATATTTTCTCACTGTGTCGTGCACAGTTTCCTTGCGCCACGTGGATCCAAGATTTGATTGTTGTGTAGTGGATCCAAGATATGGTATCAGAGAAGGTTCTATAAGAACAAGTTCAAGAGCAGAAACTCTATTGAAAAGTAAAATATGGATTCTACCTCAAATCTGCAACCTCCCACTTTTACAGGAAATAATTATGGGATGTGGTCCTTGACCATGAAATCGTTGTTCCGAGGTCAAGACATATGGGAGATAGTCAAGAATGGCTATGTGGAACCAATAGATCAGACAACATACAATGCCCTCACACAAGCTGAGAAGGATATCTTGAAAGATCAAAGAAAAAATGATGGAAAGACATTATTTTACATACATCAAGCCATGCATGAGAGCATACTTCCAAGAGTTGCATTAGAAAGGTACGCCAATGAAGCATGGGACATATTACAAACCTCTTATCAAGGTATGGACAAAGTAAAGACTTCAAAACTACATATTCTTAGAAGAGATTTTGAAACTCTGTCAATGAAAGATACAGATACAGTAGATTCATTCTACACCCATGTTATTGGCCTTATAAATCAGATTAAGTCTCATGGTGAAACCATAGAAGACAAAAAAATTGTTGATAAGTTACTTAGGAGCCTTCCTTCTAATATTGATACCCTTGTTGTGACTCTATAAGAAATCAAAGACTTGAGTCAGTTTAGTCTAGATGAACTCCAAGCTTCCCTCATTAATAATGAACAAAGATTGAATAGGTCAAGTATGTCATTAGAGATGCATTTTCTACGTAGTCATCTATAAGTTGTGGAAGAGGAAGGGGGGGAGATAACTCTAGAGGAAGAGGAATAAGTTTTGTCAGAGGTGGATGCAGTAGAAGTCCTAGAAATACTGGTGAAAGAGGTCAAAACCCAAGTACTAGTCAGTCAAGTTGTTAGAGAAATGAAAAATCAAAGATTTAGTGCTATTACTGCAAAAAGTATGGACATTATGCATATGAGTGTAGGAAGAGAAAGTATGATCAGAAAAGGAAAAGTCAAGATAAATCAAACAACACAAATAACCAAATGTATCCTATGTTTATGGCATGCACTGTAGATGTTAAGAACCAAATATCAATATAGCATAGAAAAACCTCAGAAAAAGTACTCAACGCCTTGAAAAAGAGATAATTTCAGATAATACACCTCTTCAAGGGGGAAACCTCCTTTTACCCCACTTAAATGTTCAAGTACAAGATGATTCCAAATGAAAATGTCTCCTTGGTATATATAGGAGACTGGGAGGTATAATTACAACTAATGGAATAAAGACGACATAAATAAAATAACATTAATAATGTAATATGCCCCAATTAAGGGGTAATGAGCCAATATTAGGGATTAACATGCCCCTCCCCTTGAGACAAGTGTTGTCCGCAACGCTTGAGTAACTCTGGATGCTTATGTATAAAAGACTCATCTTCCCAATTGGAATCTTCAGCCGATAGTTTCCTTCATTTAATGAGATACTCTGAAATGGATCTATTCCTCAACTAGCGAATTCTTGTGTCAGTGATGGCTTCAGGCTCCAATATGATTTTTCCTTCCTCATCAAGTTCTGGAAATATATTTTGAACTGGGATCTTGTTTCCTATAACCTTCTTTAAGCATGAAACATGGAAAACTGGGTGTATTCGTGAAGATACAGGCAACTCCAATTTGTATGCCATAGTACCAATCTTTTGTAACACCTTATAAGGGCCATAGTACTTTGGTGATAATTTATTATCCTTCATAGTACTTTTGCGATAATTTATTATCCTTCTTACTTTATTGAGGGAAGGATCCTGGTTTACAGATGGTTGTAGTTTTAAAAATACCCAATACCCTACTTAAAAAATTCCTTCACTACAATGTTGATCTACTTGCTGTTTCATGCATTCTTTCCACAATGTTGTCCTTTTAAGATTTGAGAACTTGTTGTTGATTCTATGTGATCTTCCACTGCTTGAACCTTTAAATTTTTATTTTAGAGAAGAAGTGATGAAGGAGTGTGGTATCCATAACTGCAATGGTGTCATTTTTGTTGCAAGATGAAAGGAAGTGTTATACCACCCATTCTACCAAGGGTAACCATTTGAACCAGACGTGTTTCGTTTATTCGAGACAAAGAAACGAAGGTAGCCTTCCGCATTTGTTCACTATCTCGGGTTTTTCCACTTCCATCGATTGAGGGATTGATATAGGGATGAGCTATGAGCCAATTGAGTACCCAACAAGAAAATAATTATGTCCAAAAAATATCCAATGAAGATGGGATCTCTCACACTTACAATAATCTTGGGATGCTAACGTAGCTTTTGAACTGCTCCATGAATGTGGTCAACTGCATCAGCTTTGAAGGATGAGAGAGTGCACAAAAGTGTGCGATTTGGTCAGCCTATCAACAATCACCATGATGACACTCTTTCCTTCAGACTTCGGGTAACCCCAGGATGTAATCCAGAGGAAACCTCCCCAAAGACCTAATTTGGGATGGATTATGGTTGTAATAGACCTGGGGTCTTTATTGTTTTCACCTTATTTTGTTGGCAAAATCAAACATTCTACCATAAAACTTTGAACACGCTTTAAGGCCATCCCAAAAAAAAAAAATCCTTCTTGACTCTATGGTAGGTTTTCAAAAAATCCCTAGTGCCCTCCCACCGAGAGGTGTGCAATTCCAATAGTACCTTTTGTGGTTTGAGTTGGGAGTTCTTACATAAATATAAGGTTTAATCCTTTGTACCATAGTGAATCATTTTTCCATGTAAATGTAAGATCTGATGCAATGGAACTTACCACAACCTCGGAATGAGAGTCCACACTTTTAGTCATTCTTCCATTCATCCCTTCCTTTCTATTATCCAATCTAAGTTAGATGATTGAGATAGCACAGAGAAAGGCCTCAAATATTCATCCCTTCTTGAGAGTGCATCTACCACAACATTTTGCTTCCCCTTTATGATTCCATTTCAAAATCATAACCCAACATCTTGGTTTTCACCCATTTTTGTTGTTCTTCAAGATTGTCTTTGTTCCAAGAAGTATTTAAGATTATCATGACTGCTTTTGACCTTGAAGTGCCTACCTATTAGGTAATAATGCCATTTCTTCAATGCATGTAGTATTGCCATCATTTCCTTCCTCATAAATGGGTTTGTGTAAGTCCTTTCCCTTGAGTGGTAAAATTTCAAAATACAGGGGCCTTCCATCTTGCATTAAAACTACACCAATTCCATCGCCCGAGGCATCACATTCCACAATAAACGCTTTTGTGAAGTCCGAGGGTCCAGATAGGGAGCTTCTATAACATCCCATATTAAAGTTAACTAAAAGCTTTAGTTTCCTCCTCGAGTCCATGAAAATGCATCATTCTTAGTTAGTGACGTTAAAGGTGTTGATATTCTTCCATAGTTCAATAACTAAGGGTAGTAACCTCACAAACCCAAAATCCTCTAAGATTCTTCAATGTTTTGGGAATTGGCCGCATTCATCATGGCCTTAATCTTGTTAGGGTCTACTTGACACCTTCATGAGATACAATATGACCCAAATAATTCCACCTCCTTACCCAAAGAAACATTTGGATGGTTTGGCATATAGTTTTTGCCCTTTAGTAGTTGTAGCACCTGCCAACATGTCACACATGATCCCAAGACTCTGCTATAGATTAGTATATTATCAAAAAATACTAACACAAATTTTCAAGGAATGTCTTGAAATGGAATTCATCAACCCTTTGGAATGTGGAAGGTGCATTTGTGGCCAAAAGGTACACCAAAATTCATAATGGCCTTCATGAGTTCTGAATACTATTTTTTGGATATCTTCTTTTCCCTTCACCTTCCGATCCGATGATACCCTGAACAGAGATCCAGCTTTATGAAATAGATTGCTCCATGTAGTTCATTCATCAATTCATCAATGAAGGGAATGTGGAATTTATCTTTTAATAGTGATTCAGTTGAGCTCTCTATAATCTGCACACATACACCATGAGCTATCTTCTTGAATACCACATTACCATCAAGGTGTAGAGTAAGAACTTTGTTCAGGGTCTAATAATGCCATCGTCTAACAATTCTTCAACCATGCACTCAATTTCACTCTTTTAGCGTAAGGGTATTTGTATGGCCTGGATGTTAGGAGGAACACTCCTGTGAATTAGGTGAATTTCATTATCATGATTTCAAGTGGTGGAAGGCCTTGGGAATATCTTCAACACTTTGGAATGCTACCAATGATCCTTGGAGATATTGAGGAATAGATGGCTTAGATGTTTGAAAAATCTAGTGAGCATAGTTTGTGCAATAAATGCCTTGATGCCCCTTTTCAATAATATATTTGTCATGCCATTAGAGCTTAATAATACCCACTGGTTTCCTCACAGATACCTCCTCACTCAATTTATTTTCCTTCCTTCCAATGAAAATCTCATGAAAAAGTTCCTTTGAAAATTAAAAGCCATTGTTCCTAATGATTGTAACCATTGGATTTCCTAGTACAACATCTGCATCTCACCCATGGGTATAGAAATCATTGGAATATTCATTACATACTCCCCATAGTAAGATTGATCTATTTCATTTTTCTCGGGAGCAATTGATAGTTCCTCCATCTGCAATCATTACTTGAAACTCTCAAGACTGATATACAAAGTAATTGAGAGCTTTGGCTAATTTATAGTGAATGAAATTAAGTGAGTAATTTAATCAATTAGGACTATTACCTTTTTCTTTTTATGTATCCTATCTTGAGGGTTTGAGGTGTGCTAATTCCAATCAATGCACACACAATATCGTGGGAGTCAACCCTTCAAATGAATTGCTTCTACGTTTTTTCATCTTGAGATGGTTCGTTCTTGTTCTTCTTCCTCCTTCTGCAATTCATGTAGAATACCCTCTTTCCTCACCACACTTATGTCCCCACTGCACTTGTTGTCACAATTAAAGCATAAACCATTTTCTTTTCTTCCTCCACCAGCTGAGGTCAACCCTTGTAGGTTGAGTTGTTTTCAGAAGAAGGAGCATTGTTCTCTATAGATGTTAGGATCGGGTCCTCTAGCAGCCATAGCCATATTTTACTTTCAACATTTCTTACCACCTTTAAATGCATCTCCAATGATTTGGTTCCCAAAGGCTTAACCTCATGTTGAATGCTATCCTTAAAGTTCCTATGAATACATCAATCAAGTGCCTATCTGGAATATCTAAGCAATCTGGAATATCGGTTACCTTTATATTCAATCTTTGGAAGTTCTCAATGTGCTCGGTAACTGAACCCTTTTTCTTGAGATTTATCAATTGGCTAAAGAAGGTATTGCTCCTTGCATCCTCATAGTGTGCTATCATTTCCTCCATGAAATTGTTCAAGTGATGAGTGATTTGCGAGAACAAAGCCATATATACCATACAAATTGATTAGGTTATAAATATAAAGAAGCAATTCGTACCTTTTGTGTATGTGGCACATTATGTATGTCAAATAATTGCTCCATCTAAAGTATCAATGTGATTGGGTCCTTGCCATCAAACTTCCTCATATCGATCTTAGGAATGTGGTTGGTCTTTAACCCAAAGTTGGAGTTTCTCCATTCTTGATTCACCTTCCTTGTATCCTCATTTGAATTTCATTGGATGCATTTTCACTTTTAGGTGTCTTCTCTATTACGAAATTTTTCAATACTTCCATGATCTCCTCTTTTAAACCATCCATCTTTGCCTCCAATTTATCTTCCATCTCTTGTAGTTCATCTTTTGTTACTATCTTCTTTTGTAAATCATTTATGTCCCTACACATTTATTCACCTTCATCAAGAGTCCAAGTAGGATTGTCTCGAGGCTTATTTGGTGTAGAATTTCCCTTTTTGGGTGGCATGTTGGCCAAGTATCACTTTTGAACCTTGATTTTGAGGTGGTTCTACTAGACAATATTTCTTCTGTTGTATCTCCCACGTTTCAACCCTTCTGGGTATGAAACTTTCTTTTATGTAGTTCTCTGATATTTCTTCTCTGCAATGCCATAGGTTTGATCAAAATTGGATGTGCCAAGTGGAATTTACGATAACTTCTCCACAACTTGCCGATTTTTGTCCTTTCCAGGAGATCTCACTTGTATAGCATGCCCCACACAAAATAATTGAAATAAAATTATGAAACTCATACCAGAAATACTACAGACTGTCCAATGAAACCAGTCCCACTCAATTTGGATACTCTAGGAAGAAGTTATGATTGTCTTACCTGGAACACCTTCTTGAGACTAGTCAATAGGACTAGTCAAATACCCTATCTTACACAGGGTGTATATACAAATTTAAGATGACCCAGAAGCTGAAATTTTTACCACAGAGACCTTATTAATTTCTGTGAATAGCCTCCATATTTTAGGGTATGAAACGTTACAAAAAAAAATTTATAGCGAAAATTCCACAATGACTCAGTTCAGGATGATTATAGAACCCTATCTTGTACAGGCTATATATCCAAAAATATAAGGCCTCAGGAGATGAAATTTTAACCCAACGTACCTTGATTTGTCTAATAAATATTGTCCAAGCCGTTCCTTCTGAAACATTGTAGAAAAAAAGTTATAGTGAAAATTCCAAGGTGTCTCAGATGTAGCAGCGAAACCCCACGACCTTGAGCTCTGATACCATATGTTAAGAACCGAATATCAATATAGCATAGAAAAACCTTATAAAAAGTAATCAATGCCTTGAAAAAGAGATAAATTAAGGTAATAAGCCTCTTCGAGGGGGAAACCTCCTTTTACCCCACTTAAATGTTCAAGTACAAGATGATTCCAAATGAAAATGTCTCCTTAGTATATATAGGAGACTAGGAGGTATAATTACAACTAATGGAATAAAGTCGAAATAAATAAAATAACATTACTAATGTAATATGCCCCAATTAAGGGGTAATGAGCCAATATTAGGGCTTAACGGTAGAAATGCCTATAGTCTCACCAGTTGAATGCAATGTTTCTCAAGCAAGCCCTTGTGGCATATGGTATTTAGATTCAGGTTGCAGTAACCACATGACGAGAAACATAGAATTGTTTTCTAGTTTGGATGAGTCAGTCCAAACCAAGGTTACACTTGGAACATATATCCAAGTCACCATTTTAGGCAAAGGAAGTATAAACATTTTAACCAAGCAAGGAGAACAAAAATTTATGTTTGATGTATATTATGTTTTTGGTCTGAAGCATAATCTAATGAGCACAATATAATTGTTATAGAAAGGATACATAATCTACATGGAATATAATCACTGTGTGATTACGGATAAATTTCCAAGAAATCAACTAATTACAAAAATCCAGATGACAAGTAACAAAATGTTCCCATTGACATTGAAGCCAACCAAGAAGAAAAATACAATGCCAGTTGTTAGTAAAGGAAAAAGTGTACAGTTAGACATTGCATTTACAACATAAAGTGAGCGCAATATCAAGAAAGGAGAAAATGACACAGAGATGAAGGAAACATTCCAATCTGAAATACAAGATGATTCTCGGCTATGACATTTCAGATTTGGACATTTGAATTTTGGAGGTCTGAAGTTGCTACACACAAATGATATGGTAAAAGGTTTTCCATTGATTGAAAAATGAGAAAGGATATGTGAAGGCTGCATATTTGGCAAGCAACACAGAGAATCATTTCTAGTTGGAAAGTCTTACAGAGAAAAAGCTCCACTGGAAATTGTACATTCAAACATTTGTGGACCAATGCAAACTCCATCTATAAGAGGCAGCACATATTTTCTAACATTCATTGATGATTTCTCAAGAAAGACATGGATTTATTTCTTAAAGAATAAATCTGATGCATTGGGTTGTTTTCAATAGTTTAAATCACTTGTGGAAAAGCAGAGTGGTTTTTACATCAAGTGCCTAAGAACTAACAAGGAGGATAACACATTTCAAGATAATTTCAGAACTTTTGTAAAGTTCATGGCATTTGCAATATACACCACAAAAAAATAGTGTCGCAGAGCGAAAGAACAGAACCATCATGGAAATGGCATGTAGTATGTTGGCAGCCAAACATTTTTCAAATGAGTATTGAGTTGATGCAGTAGAAACTGTAGAATATATATTGAACAGATGTCCGACAAAGAGTGTGAAGAACAAAGTTCCTTAGGAAGCCTAGACAGGATCAAAGCACAATGTGGCACACTTAATTTTTTTTGGTTGTGTCGCATACACACATGTTCCAGATGAACTGAGAAGGAAGTTGGAAAACAAAGGACAAAAATGTATATGTGTTGGGTATTCTGAAGACACAAAAACATACAAACTATATGACCCAGTTGCAAGAAAAGTCATAATCAACCGCGATGTTCAGTTCATGGAGAATGAAGCATGGGATGAAACCATAACAAAGACAGTAAAAATTATTTATGCAATGGAGCATGATGACACAAAATATGAAGTGGTTCAAACACCATGCACATGTCAGTGCGCAGCCCCTTCTACACCTGACACTGCGACGCAAATCACAACAGAAAATACTCCAGTAAGAACAACAGGTGCGTAGTCTACACTTAGAGCGTAACAAACACCATCAAGTAGTCCAAGTAGTTCTACATCTTCGGATCCAACTTTAACAAGTTTGTTACCAAGAAAGACAAGAAGTTTGCGTGACATCTATAATGAAGACACAACAAATTCATTTTCATTTTTCTCTATGTTTTCAAAAATAGATGATCCATTAATCTTTGAAGAAGTTGTCAAAGATGATATATCGGCACAGGCCATGGATGAAGAAATCAGATGCATAAAGAACAATCAAACATGGAAGTTAGTTGATGTACCTGATGACAAGGATGTAATAAGTGTCAAGTGGATTTACAAAACCAAGCAAAATGCAGAAGGAAAAGTGCAGAAGCACAAGGCAAGGTTAGTTGCAAGAGGCTTTACACAACAACCTGGAATTGATTTTAATAAAACAATTGCACTAGTTGCACGCATGGACACAGTCAGAATTGTGTTAGCCATTTCCGCACAATACAAGTGACCAATTTATC
The DNA here is from genome assembly GCA_010110895.2 of Picea sitchensis. Lineage (NCBI taxonomy): Eukaryota > Viridiplantae > Streptophyta > Pinopsida > Pinales > Pinaceae > Picea > Picea sitchensis. Next base: position 18,820 of record SNQJ01S0088652.1, read on the forward strand.
AGATGGATGTAAAGTCATCATTTTTGAATGGAAACTTAGAAGAAGAAGTATATATGAAACAACCACATGGTTATGAGGTTCCATGACAAGAAAACAAAGTGTAAAGATTAAAGAAAACATTGTATGGGTTAAAGCAAGCTCCCAGAGCTTCGTACAGTCACATTGATTCCTATCTGACACATAATGGATTTCAGAGAAGTGAAAATGAGCCAACATTGTACATCAAATCAAATCAACACGGTAATATGTTAGTTGTTTGCTTATATGTAGATGATTTAATATTTACATTTAACTTTGGCATAGAAGAATTCAAGGCAATTATGAAGGATGAATTTGAAATGACTCATTTAGGGCTTATGAGATATCTTTTGGGAATAGAAGTTCACCAATCCAAAACTGATATATTTACCTCACAGTCTAAGTATGCACATGAAATATTGAAAATATTCAATATGATGAACTCAAAAGCATCCCCAACACCTGTCATAATAGGATTAAAGTTAAGCAAGGAAGATAAAGGGTCCAAAGTGGATCCCACAGTGTTTAAAATATTGGTAGGTAGTCTTATGTATCTCACAACGACAAGACCCGATATTATGTATGGAGTGAGCCTAATCTCAAGGTTCATGGAAACTCTAAAAGAATCACATTGGAAGGAAGGAAAGAGGATATTGAGATATGTGAATGGAACAATAGATTTTGGCATAAAGTACTCCACTTCAGAATATTTCAGACTCATTGGATACACTGACAGTGATTGTGGAGGCAACATTGATGATAGGAAAAGTACCTCTGGGTACATATTTCATTTTGAAATAGGTATGGTATTGTGAGCATCAAGGAAGCAACCCATAGTGACTCTCTCTCCAATCTTGTCAAGAAGTATGGATGAGAAGAATGCTAAAATATTTGTTGCAGGAACAACATGAACCAACAACAGTATTATGTGACAACAATTCAGCCATCATGTTATCAAATAATCATGTGTTTCACAAGAAAACCAAGCATATTGATACAAGGTATTATTTTATCAGAGAATTAGTGAATAACAAAGAGATCTGTTTAGAATTTTGCAGGTCAAAAGAACAATTCACAGACATTTTCACAAAGGATTTAGCAAGAGATGCATTTCAACATCTGTGTGTCTGGGAGTCTGCGCAGTAACAAGTGAGTGACACTAAAATGTAAATTCAGTTTTTTGATAAAAAAGTTGTAATACCACCTACTTATAATTAAGGGTGAGTGTTGGAAATAAGAATTACAAGTCGGTGAGATCTTCACGTCTCCGCCGATTTGTCTGTCAGCCGAACTTATCATTCAGTCAGTCTCACACTTTGTAAGTGCAAAGTTGCACATTTACTCAAAGTCAGTCGATAAGCAAGAGAGTTATAAATGGAATCGATATTTATGTGATAAGTAGTTGAAGAGTCAGTCGATTAAATGGTAGTCTTTAATGTTGAGTTAGTCTTAGCTTCTGTAGAAAGCTTCAATCGAAATCCATATAGGTCTAAGTCGTTTAGTTAGTCATTGATGAATAATACATGATACAGAGAAGAAGGAGAGAGGTAGAGAGGAAGGAGAAACAACAACTGAAGAGTTAAAAGAAGTTTGAGCACAAGCTCTATGTCTTTGAAGTTAGTAGAAAAAGCCATTGCAGACGAAGCTCATCTTAGTATTGTATTAAGTTTATTAATATCGAAATAATACATATTTTGAAATTATGTGATAAGCATAACATTTTCTCATTCCGCATTTATAAATTGTTCTTTAAAGCTTTTTATATCACAACCTAGAACATTTTGTGTAGTTTGTGAACGAGACAAGTCCTGGGTGACTGAGAGACGAAGCTTGTGCCGTGCCGTATTTTGTCACTGTATGAGTGATTCAGAGATGAAAACGAAGCTTGTGGCGTGCAGTATTTTGTCACTGTGCTGCTCACAGTTTCCTTGCGTGCTCGTGATCCAAGATTTGATCGTTACGCAGTGGATACAAGAGAAATCATCATGCCGGCCTTACTTCCCATGAAAATATCGTTTGATTATTATGCTTTTCTTCACCTTTTAAATGATACCGTTCATAGGGAATACTTTGATACCGCCCGGACAGATCGACCGTCAAACTACCTCGGGAGTTGATTTCTTGTATTCCAATCCTCCATTCCACTGTAGAGAAAACGAAAGGCATATAATTATAACAGGTAACCTCAGCATTATAATAAGGCTTCGTGGACAGTCTAGGTCAATCGGACAATTCCCTTTGCTCCCGGTAATCATGACCACTCACATCTGGAGACGGGATATCTATCTGGTGGTAAAGCTTACGTGATACATGAGTGCGTCAGCAATATGAGCGAATCGTTATGTATTGTGATTGTAAATGACCACCCTGGCCTACTGGAGTCAAGTCGATAAACAGTGAAATAGATATAATAAAAGAAAGCAATTATACCCAGATCACTAACGTGTATTTTTTGGATACCCCATCGATATGCACCAGGGCATCGATATTTTTTGGATATCCCCATCGATATGGATTTAATGGTATTGTTAATATTTTTATTTATCATAAAACTGTAAATGTAAAATAATTTAGGAAAACTAGTTTATGAATTGAGATAAATAAACAAATTATTGTAATAGTAAGTTCACCTTTATTTGGTTTGTTTGGGTGGGCTATCGCATCAATACTTTGGCTTACACCACTTGCTTTAATAAAGAATATGTATTGGACGAAAAAATTCATAGAGAAGACTTTGTGATTATTTAATTATTTTTATTAATGAGTAATTAATATTTTTATAAGTTTTATATTAAGAATAATAATTTTATATTGTTTATTTTTATTTTTATTATATTTTATATGTATGATTGTAATTTTTTTTTTTATAAGTTTTATATTAAGAATAATAATTTTAATAATTTTGTATTATTTATTTTTATTATCTTTTATATATATTATTGTAAATTAATTTTAATCTCAAATTTATTTTAAATAAAAATAATAATTATTATTATGTTAAAATTTTTGAATTAAAAATTACATATCTTACTTATACTTAATTTGATTTACCATTGAAATATATATCTGTAGAAAACCCAAACAAGTTTCTTTGGTCAACCATCCAAACTAAAATCAAGTGACAAGATATTAATCATTAATTACTTTCAAATAAATAATATTGTTATATTGATTACCTTAATATTATTTATATAATTTGATTTTTGACATTTATTTTAAAACTTTCTATGAAATGATTATTTTTGGGCAATATTTTTTGGGGATTTTTTCCTGAAATTCAGTGAAAAATTGTTAGATCCACATATTTGAGTGATTATTTCTATATAATCCGAGTACCTCAACTGTTTTTGAGCCTGCTGAATCCATTTCTGCATTCAAAAATGGATTTTAAACAACAAAAAATAGTGATTTCGTGCAGATTTATGTCGCCAGATTTCGACGAAAAAAAACATTTCGTAGAACAGTTAGACAATGCCTTTTAAAAATACTACATTTTATTTCACTTTAAATTTGTATATCATGACAGTACACATGTCCTTGATATCAACCAATTGTTCTCCCAAACAGATTGAAACCAAAATAGGTGGCCAAATGTCTTGCTGCTTCTGAAGTCTAAGTAGACATGAAACCTCAAACAAAATGACATTGTAAAAAATGATAGTCCCGACAGAAAAATCATAGTGACAGAAGAAAACAATGAAATTAAATAGTGGATGAACCTAGATTTCCTTTGTCTCCATGATGTTGAAGCTTGGTAGGAGCGAAGATGAATGGATGGGTGCAAGTTGAGCATCTTCGCTTGTCTGGCTTGCTTGGAAGTGCATCAAACAACATATCCAAGTGACTATTAAGGATGGTGTGTCAGTGAAGCCACTCCACCATATCCCTTCTCATATCAAACATGAGGTCTAAGTGTTCATGTGAGAGGTGGCAGGTGCTATTCCATTCTGGCTCTAGAGCTATGATGAGTGGAGGTTGAATTGTTGGTTGATTTGTAGGAAGGGCCTCCTCATGGTGCTCCTCTGAAGGGATTTTTTCTTCAATGATACAGGTTCCAACCTCCAAAGTAGAATCGAAACCGAGGGTGGGTTGTCTAGAAGTGTTGGGAGGGGCTTGATAGTTGGGAACTGTGTAAAGGGAGGGAGCCAGGGGGATTTGTGGTGGGACTGCGAGTGTCTCTTCCTCAATATAGGCCATGGGAGGACCTTCATCCAACCAATTCTAGGTTAAGGAGAGATAAGGGATTGCAGAGGGGTTGTTATGTCTAACCAGAGAAGTGTGGGGCAAGGGAAGAGAGGTAGAGGAATTTAGTCGRTGTTGTCGGGCTACAAAGTTGTTGTAATTTGGACCACGCTTGGGATTTCCTCATTCCYTGGSCATGACGGAGGGAGTGAAAAGAATGGTGACCAGTAGAAGAGTGGAATGATAGGAAAGGAAGTGGACTGGATGAAGGCCAGAAGCCAAAGACAAGAATAAAGCCAGATAATTGTTGCCACTGCATACCTCCTTAATTATAGTCAAGATGAGAAGGTGGAGTTCCATAGGGGTCGAGTGGACAGGCCTCGAGCAACTTGTACCAGTCCAGGCATGTCGCCACTATCACACTGAAGACTCCATTAAGCCAGATTCTGTGTGTAGGTGCATCAATGATCCTTTCCATTAAATGTTTCTCATACCGCGAGGGTTGGAGGAAAGGGTGGYAGTAGGGGCAATTATTTTCCTCAYTGTGCATGGACTCGAGTTATCATCCCATCTGAGGATGCTTATCCTTTTGTTAATCTAGATTTGTAAGTTTTTTAATCATTTAGACTTCTTGCATGTGAATTTATGTTCAATAACTTTGCTATTACATATTAAATTTTGGATAATTTTTTTTAATTAAAAAAATAATTGAAAATTTAAATATTTTTTGAATGTTTAAATATTTAAAAAAAATAAATGTTTTTTCTTATTTATTTTATTTTATTTTTATTTATTTATTTTTATTTAATTAGATTATTTATTTAAAAATTTGTATTTATTATTATTTAATTAGAGATTTTATTTATTTAAATTTTTTTATTTATTATTATTTAATTATATTAGTTTATATTTTTTTTATTTGGTGGATTAAAATTGAGGTATGTGAAAGGTAATCATTATTAAATTAAAAAAATAATTTTTATTTGAAAATTTAATAAATTAAATTAATTTTTTAAAATCATAATAAGTTTAATATTCAAGTTTTTATTTTATTTGATGATGATGATGAACATCCACTAAGAAAAAATTAGCTTATTGGAAGGTAATGGATTACTTGGAAGATGGGTAGTGTGACAAATCTTTTGAAATTGAGATCTAATCTAGGTATATGCTAGACATTTTAAGAAAAAATGATTTTCATCTTCAACCCTTCTAGTATCACAAAGGTAACAAACTCTTTCATGACATTTTCTTTTCCCCTCTAACTCTTTATTGCACTGCATTTTCTCCATAAATTTTGATGTAATAATATTTTTAATATTATCCTTATTCTGCAATACGATCTCTTCCTTTATTCCCCAATGGTTTAGTCAATAATGGGCATCCTTATTCCATCCCTGCTTGATTCGAAGGTGGTTTTGGCTAGAGGTTGAAGCAATTTTATGAAGCCTCTTGTATTCCATGTTGTTTAACTTGTTCTTATACAATAGGTATTTATTCATAGCCGTGATCTCAATGGGGGAAATGATTGCTTCTATGAGGAGGATACAATAGGGTGTATTTGCTTTCATTTTTAGATTATAGGTTATAAAATTCATTTTGATCTCCTCTATATTTCACCATGACTTTCTAGAGATGATGCATCCTCAAACTTTGCATCCATATAGAATAATAAGAGTGGCAAGAGTATCAAACAAGAGTTTTTTACTATCCCATATCCAAAGATCCGTTGAATTACAATTTTTTTCAAGCCCATAATAATCTTTCCACCCTCCATTTATCATTTTCTCAATGATATAATTCTATTTGATCTTGTGGTGAATACAAATTATGTGATATTTGTATGTAGGCAATTCCACCAAGTTGATGTCGTCATATGCAAAAGTATCATAGTTGATATTATTGGATATAATTATCATGACTTTTGTTTTGTCCCTATTAACAATCATACCTATATTGGAGCATAAATCCTTGAGGATTCGTAGTTTCTTAGCAATATCGTGGAGACTCCTCACCATAAGAACTATATCATTGGTGTAAAGAAGAAGAATTATGACTATACCTATGAGATTTGGGAAGACACAACCTGCTTCTTCCAAATAATATTCTAACTTGTCGATCCATATGCCAAAAAGGGTAGAGGACAAGGGATAACCTTGATTGACTCTAATATTGAAGTGAATTTATTCTAACCAATCCTCATTGTTCCTAACCTAGGAAATAACATTCTCATACACCCTTATTGTAGCATCCCTCAACTCGACAAGCACTTTATCTCTTCCAACCTGTCCCAAAGGTTTGACCCATGAACTATGTCAAAATATTTTCTAAAGTCAATGAAATAACATAGAAGATTTGTTTTATTATTGCAACAGTCCTCCRCAATGATCCTAAGCATAACAAGGTGGTACACAATTGAGTGATATCTCTTAAATTCTTCTTARACTTTAATTTATTTTTATTAAAATAWAWATATATWTWTTTTACTGTCCAAATTAATAATAGTAATAATAATCTATTTTATTTCATTTATCTTTAAATTTTCATTTTTATTTCTAACTATTACATACATATTTTTCGTTTTGTTTTAGTTTTTTCTGTTGTAAAAAAAAAAAAAAAATACTTTATTTTAATTTATTTTAGATTATTAAATTTTAGATTTTATTAATAAACCACCTACATATTTTAAATTTATCTTTTATTACTTAATTTCATTTTAGTTAACATTAATCGTCTTTTAAAATTATACAAAATTATTATTTTTAATTTATTAAAATATTTTAATAATAGATATAAAAAAAAAACAGTAAAAATAAAAATAAAATAGAAAATAGAGTTTGCACATGACCATTATAAGAGTGAAAAATTGGAACCTATTGTTTGCATAGACATCTATAGAACATTATTATTATTATTATATATATATATATATATATATATATATATATATATATGGAAATATTTAGATTATAAAAGGGGTGAAGCCTAAACTTATAAAAAGATGTACAAAAGCTTACAACTTATCATAGAAGTGTTGTTTAGAGTTCATTATAGATATCTTTAGATTGACTAAGTACAAAATAAATAAAAAATTACAAGGAGTTTAAAAAAGAAAGATTTTTGAGATTGACTAACTAAACTAGATATGATAAGTCTTTCTAGAACTTAAACGTGAAGAACGACTTCCGGAACCGAAGTTTTTCCCATCAAAATTTTCTTTGTATTTAGTAAGCAAGTGTAAATTCTTCTAATGTTGGATGTCCGGATTAGTTGGGGCAAATTTTAATTGTTTCCTAGGAAGTCCTTTGGAAGAAGAGGTTGAAGGATAGTCTACTTGTTGCCTCATTGAGGCTAAACCTTGTTTCCTTGGAAATTCCTTAATTAGTTCCTCTATAGTTTCCAACTAATTCTTCTAATGGAGAAGCATTCTCATGAGAATGTCAATTTTTAGGTTGGAACTACATTCCATTTTTTGTAACACTTCTAAGTGAGAATGAAATGTGGAGGTGAGCTCACTGAGCAATTGTTCATTACTCTGGAGGGAGAGACAATTATTGCAAATATCACAAAGATCCATATCCTATGTCACCCCAATCCGAGAATTCCAAACATAAAAAATGGTTTCAAACACGTGGCAAGCAATAATTTTCCCATACTGGAGCCTAAAAACCAAGTACAATGAGTAATTCCATCCCAAATGCAACAGAACACAAACAAAGATTCCTTGAACACCCAATTTAACCCATACCTATTCCAATAGGTTGATATTGAAGGAAACAGTGTGAGAAAACATAATTCAAGTTTCCAAAGAGGGTCACCACCTTTCTTCAAAAATCCTAAATTAAACTGAAATATTTCCAGTTGAATGAGCCACGGTTCTATAGAACCATAAATGAGCATGAGACAACCATAGAATTTCCACAACAATAACCATACCAAGGGATTCCAAGAGAAAATTTATGCAATGAGAATAATAAGTGGCAGAAATATCTTTCAAACACACGAGAAAACACATACCTCCTCCTTGTAATTGGAGGAAGAGGAGGCCTAGGGCCAAGATACCAAGAAATAGTGGCTCCGCATTCCAAAATTTGCAGGGTGAGCTAGGAGATAATAATAATCGACACAGGGTATTCAACAACAAAAGTAGGAAATACATGTTGCATGTATTGGGCGAGGGAAACTATAATCATTCCTATCATTGATATGTGTCCCTAGATATTTGAACCTCGTGCCATTTTCCAACATAATGTTTGATGTGAATTAAGGAATGGGGAATTCATACCTTCAGTTGTTAATGTAAAGCACCCCTATTTGTCCTAGAGTCAAGGTTGGATTTTTTATCACTCGCCACATTATTCTCTTTCAAAATAAGAAACCAATGCAATGCCTAAAATATTTTTCCAACATGCCAAATCTTTGCTAGAATGGAGGCTAGGTGTATATCCAAAGGGGAGGTTTTCAAAATCATATGTTTTATAATTAAACTAGAATCACCCAAGAATATTAATTTAGTGATGTTCTACAAGGCTACCAATTTGAGCCCCTAAAAAAGAGCATATGATTTATCCTTGTTGTTAGTCATTTTCCTGAGAATCCATTTGAAAGTATGTACTATTGTCCCACTATAGATATATAAAACCCCTTCTGCACCTGCCTCCCCGGGGTTCTGTTTTGAAGAACCATAAAAAAATAGAACGAGTGATTCTTGATCAATCTTCCACGTCTCAAATTCCTAAGTAGTCATACAAAGATACTAGATTGATCTGTGGCATCCCCCCCCTTTCTAACGAAGTCTAAGTTGAATTAGCTCCATGATTCTTCCTCATTAGTTTCCATATCCCGTGTAGCTATAACATGCATTCCTTTGACACCAAATTATTTAGATATAAATGTTTTATCTTGCATGGATACCTATTTAGGATTTTGTAGAAGATGTGGAAAAATAGCTTTATTTTGAGATAACCATACCTTCAAGTAGAAATATTTTGAAAGTACCATCCAAAGAAGCTTGAAATTGGGTTTTCATTTAAAGTATCCTTAATAACAAGTGCCCCATTTATCAAAGACATTTTGGATTTTTTTTGGTAGTATGAGACGATTAACAATGCCCCACATGCATAAGTGATCCATATTATGATGAGAACGAACTGAAGGAAGATATATAAAAATGAAATACATAGAGATATTTCAAGAAATAGAGAGATACTATAATACTCAATTTCTATGAACGATTGAAATATGTAGAGACTGTAAAAGAAAATACAGAGTGAAATGAACCTGTTAAAATGGTGGTAGCATATCTCTAAGAAGAGATGCGACTTCTATGCACATTCAAAAGAATATGATTACAATGAGGCTCCAAATTCCTTTTTCACATAAAGAATAGAGGATAAAACCCTAAACATCCAAAACTCTACCCCTGAAAGATGAAATGACAAAAGGTTTATGGGACCTGATGGGGGTAGTTTATACATCAACTTCTCTAGGGTGTAATTTTTTCATACAATCTCCATTTAAGGTGCTTGATACCTCATCTGAAAGGTCTAGATGAGGAGTACCACATTATGAATGGCCTAATATTGTCCATTGGCAATTATTAAGCATTACCATGTCAAAAAAACATGCCTTAAAAGTTTGGGATCCAAAAAAACTATAGAAAAAATGCCAAAATAGAAACTCTATGTTGAAATAATTGAATGGGTGGGTAGCCACCAATTTCCACCTAGATCATTCCTTCCCCATTAGGAATAAATGGTTTCCACTGCATTGAGTTCCCCCATCAAATGGGGAAACTTCTGTTGAACTTGATGCTTGGTGAGCCACTTGCCTTGGTGCAGTAATGACCCTACTTTGACAACCCAATAGAATTGTATATTCTATTGGTGGGTGCCCTTAACCTGTGTGTGCATGATCCAATCAATGGTTTCTTGTTCCATGTAGTCATGGTTGAACTCTATAGGTGTCAACTACTCTACCACCTCTGATGTGTCCAGTAGTGGTGGAAAATATGGCCAAAGGAGGTCCACATTGAACATTAGGTGTAAGCCAAGGAAGGGGGGGATAAATAGCTCAAAAGAATTTTCACCCACAAACTTGGTGATGGTGTAAGGTACATAGTGAAGTGGTTGCATCTTCTTATGGGGTCCTGTCAGGATCTCTTTCTACAAATGTAGCCAAACCTTGTCTCCCACCTAAAACTTGTGGGGAACTCGATGTTGGTCATGGAACTAATTATACTTAGCATTATCTTTCTGAAATATATCATGGACCTATTGGAAAAAGTGTTGGATTTGTTCAATGAATTTGGTGGTTTTTTCGACCTTAAATTAAGCATGGGAATATTCTTCCTATGTGGATGTAAGGGGAAGTGTTACATCAATGGGGCCTAATGGCTAAAATCCCAACTTCACCTGAAAAGGGTTGTGGCCAATTGAGCTATGGAGTGCTATGTTGTAGCTATGTTGGCCATAAGGAAGGATCTCATCCCATGTACATGGATGCTTGGAGTTGTACATGCATAGGAGATGTACGATCATCCTATTGATGACCTCTATCTACTCAATAGTATGAGGGTGGAATGAAATGGATTTGGTGATCTTGGTGTCCAATAGTGACCAGAGGCTCGACCCAAATGTGCCCAAGAATATGCTATCCCAATATGATAGGATGGTCTATGGTAGTCTGAACTGTACCCATACATGCTCAAAGAAGAGCTTGGTGATGGCCTTGGATGTGATACTCTTATGGCAGGCAGTCAGAATGGCCATCTTAAAGAGTTGATCAACAACCACAAATACATAGTCATTTCCATGCTTGGTGGAGGGGATAGCTAATGTTTAGTCCATCGACATGGATTCCCAGGGCCCTTCGGGAATAGGTAGAGGGGTGTACAATCCTTTTTTTTTAATGGATGGCTTAGTAATGGAGTAGGTAGTGAAAGATATGATATACTTATTGAGATCCTGCTAAAGCTCTAACTAATAGAAATACTGATGTAATATTGCCATTATCTTATTCATGCCAAAGTGTCCTTGTAACGTCCCCGACCACCAAACGACCAAGAAATGTCACTAAGTAAACATCTCTTGCTCTGATACCATTTTTTAACGTCCCTTGCCACCAACTAGTTGGGCAACATCACTGAGTAAAATTCTTTGTCTCTGATACCATCTTGTAACACCCTCGACCACCAATAGGTTGGGCCACACTACCTCATAGAAATAAAAATTATCAATAGCATATATATAAACATAAACATACAACATATTCTACTAATACACAGATTAATGTGGAAATAACAGTAAGCCTATACACACAACATATACAGGCAATACTCATCAATATAGCATGTACAAATACACAACATGTAAATGAACAGAGAATTGGTACTTATATTTTAGTTGAAGTACACCAACTACGTGATAACCTTCCATGAACCACCCAGCCATAGACCACACTGCTCATCACTGTCAATAGTGAGTTACCCCTGAGCTGGGACTAAACTCCACCCGGGTAAAGGGATTCCTAGGCTAGGAAGGGACAACAGGAAAGATGCACAATGCAACATGAAGGATTTCCTCCAAGGAGCCACTTACGCCCATCACTCACAAAATTTCATTCCCCACATGTCTTTCCCACCCCAGGAGTATACACCTTAACTATCACACAGTCCATCGACTTCTCCACCTCCCTTTCCGGGGCTTCAACAACAGGTTGGGTAGAATTCTCAGAGCTTTGTAGCTGCTACTGGACTCCCTCCAGGAGATCTCACTTCCTCAACACACTCTCTTTCCTAGAGAGAGTTTCTCACAGGTCTGACAACCTACTTCTTCAACCCACGGGCCTGAAAACCCACCTCTTCTATCCACGGGCCTGACAACCCACTTCTTCACTGCCACTCTCGGATAACCAACAGTGGGCTCAGGTGAAACTCCTTCATAATTCAGCTAATGCACAGGTGAAAAAACAACCACAAGGCCCGAGTATGGATACAGACAATGGAAGCAATCCATGCTCACGAAAAGAACTACATTGGAAACAAAAACATTTCGTTAAGGCACGATACTGGATCAGGCGATGTACAAGTGTGTTGTTCATTCTAGAATGAAAAAGATATCACTCAATGTTTGCATGTTTCCAAGGTTAATCATGGAGGTATGACTCTATGTGTGTCTGCGTGATTGTCTCCGGAGAATGTCTAGGGAGGATGGAAAGAATGGCTAGAATGGTCCCCCCCATCCATGAGAGCAAACCCCCACAATGGGATTTCCCCCATAAATCTGCATGTGTCCTGGATGACACATGGCGCTCATGAAGGGTGTTCCTCTCCACTTGGAATTCGTTCCCCTTCCCTAAAGGAACTTAGGAAAAATGGGTTTAATTCCCAAACTTTAGTAATTTAAGGAAATACATTATAACATTCCCTTAGGTTAAGCGCTCAAGCTTAGCCCCTTTTTCCTAGCCTCTCATGCCCCTGCCCTTCCCCTTCCTAGTGGAACTTAGTCCCCCATAACTCTTTCTTCATGGTTGGTCTACACACAGCGTTGAATTTATATTAAATATATGAGTGTTTACACATATACAATAATAGGCTCACTGGCCCTTGCATATAGGCTCTCTGGCCTAGCCATCTCATAAGCCTCCTAGCTTTTTATAACTCGGCTCACCAACCTATCAAACATGTTTACAATTCATAATTACAAATGGGGCTTTTCCTGGGGATATTACAATCCCCTCCCATTATTTTTTCATTGTCTTCAGTGCAACTTGTTTATACATATACAATTCAAAAATTCTTCAAAAAGGCTCCAAGCTTTAGTTATTGGAAGCTTTTTATCCACTTGGTGCTCTACTTTCAAGCACCAATTCTGGTGTTCATACTGCAACTGGAATTCAATTTCTCTATTCCATAGAGCTGCTTCAGGAAGAATTCAACTCATTGTTCCTTATTACAAGCTTCAATTAAACCTCATTGAAAGCATCGACTAGTTGTATATCTATGACATTGCACCCAGCCTTAGATCTCAACTATTGATAAACTCTCAACAACGTATCACCCCCGAGTAGGGGCTATGACTCCATCAGGGAAATGGCTTCCCAATATAACCACAAACCATAATCAATATCAACATGGCCTAGGCCAAGGTACCAAACCTCAACAATACTCCAACCAAATTCCCTCAAAGGTCTCTAGGTACCCTTCAGGCCTCATACTGGGGAACCCATCCCCACACTTCTCCCTCTAGGGCTCTAGCCTTCTCCAAGGCAACCCAAGGAGAAGTGCACACACACCCAGATCCATCGGGGATCCACAAGGTAAGATATGTTGTTTCCAATCGTCATCTTCCCTGGAGCTATTCTTTGTAATCAACATTCCAACTTTAATCAATATCATCTCATCTGCATCACACACATGCAGTTATCATGAGAGAACAAAAAACAATTCATTTAGGAACTCAAACTTATTTCAAAGGAAATTCAAATTTTCCCCAAAACATGAAATTCTATTTCATAATTCTTTTTGGATGTTTCCATATTAGGAATGGAGCCTTCCTTGTGGTTTTCCACAAGCATCAAACTACATACCATTTTTCCAGAAATGCTTCATCTTGCATACAACCAACAAATTGTCAGTATTTCTTGTACATCATAATTCAATTGCAATATGTACAAAACCTTAAGCAATGATCTTAGAATTACCCTCACCTAGCAATTCAATCACAATCTCCAAACAATTTAATACAGTAGAATGATTCATCATTCTATTCATATACCTGTTCATAATTAATATATGTAAGTTCATTACTTCTTTTTTCTGAACAAGAATTTTTTCTATAGTCAACGCTTACGTGACTACTTGACTTGCAACTTTCCTGTTGCAATGTCTAACAACTCCTGAAATGTCGTCAACTTCATGAGTTAGCAACATTTCGGCTGTTAGTAACAATTATTTCCATGCAATAATATATGTGCATGTATTTACAAAACACATTCAACAAATGCATTTAAGTATTACCATTCTATCACTTACTATCCATGAGTGTAATTCTCAATGCATATTTATTCAATGCACCTTGCATTCAATTAAATAATTCTCTTTATCTCAGTCATGTATCTCACCATCCCTAAGTTGGAATTCTGGACATTGTCTTGATACATTATCCACACACTTCCTATTGTCTTCCCAATTAATTGGACGCCTTCCTTTTCGGCCCGAACACTGCACCAAGAATATAATTTTGTGGTGTTCATTAGTGTTAGCAAAAATATTGTAGTCCAAGTTTTATTTAAAGGTAGGAAGATTTTGGTAGTTGTGTGGTTCATAACCTTTCCATATCCATACTTTTTCATATCCAACCATGTCCTGGTCTCATACATGACTAGATTTACTG
>SNQJ01S0088653.1:7499-25227 GCA_010110895.2 Picea sitchensis
CAAACTCGAAAAGGAATTCATCAGGATCTTCAGAAGATAAACCATGAAAGTTAGGTAAAGATGAAAGTTGGATATTCTTCATGGGAGCTACTCCTCTAAGGAGATCACCAATAGGAAATCCCAAGGTAGAAAAAGAGTTTTCATCATTTACCTCTGCTTCAATACCTACCTGTTCTTCATGGTGCAATTCTTCATTATATCCATCCATGGTTTCTTCTGTTTGTTCCCCTACTGCACTTGCTTGATCCTTAATGTCGTCTACTAGTTTTTCAACTATTTTTGTTTCAAAGTTCTCTTGAAAGGAAGGTTGAGACTTTGGTTTTCGAGAGCTTGGTCATTGAGGAACAACAGATTCAAATTTTGATATAATCTGGTCGATGAAGGTCTTTCTTCCTCCTCTTCCTCTGCCCCTGCCACATGTAGGGTCAGTTTCCTTGGGGGGTCCACATCCTCTCATGCAATCTGTACATATGATAGAAAAACGTAAATTCTTTTGAAATCTATAATTGCTTTCCCCGGCAACAGTGCCAAAATGTTGATCACTATAATTGCTTATTAATTAAACAATCAAGTGTTACATAATTTGTCAACCCAAGGAAGTTTGTTTATTTCAAAGGAAATCACACACTATATATGCTTAATCTCAAAAGCAATCTAGAATTGTAGTAAAAGTACACTAATCACACCTTGCTTTGAACAGACTAAAGTTCTACTTTGAATTATAGTAAAAGTAATCTATCTATTGTAGAGTTTTAAGATTCAAAAGGAAATAACTATAAGAAGAATCCTGAATTACATTAAGAAATAAAAACCTAGGGAAAAGGAACTTTTCAGCACACTGCAAAGAAGACTAACTTTTCTATAACAGAGAACAGGACCCTATTCCCCAAAGTAGGAATCTTCAGCACCTGTCTCTGACTATCACACTTTCATAAACTCATCAAACATAATCACCAATCAGAGTGATTAACAATTACCGAAGACTAACTATTCTATAATAGAGAACAAGACCCTATTCCCCAAGCAGGAATCTTCAGCACCTATCTCTAATTATCACACTTTCATAAACTCGGAATTACCAATTAGAATGATTAACAATTATCTAGGAATGAATTGTATGAAAACAATGTAACAATCCATGGAAACAAAGTTTTAGCAAAACGGAGTTTTAACAAGGCATGAATAAAAACAATACTAACATACTACAGAAACTGATGGGTGAATCTTGTGAAGAAGGTGGGCCCTTTCCTTCTCACAAGATTCCCCAAAAATAGAAGAAACTAAGAAGAAATGCTCAGAGTGATTTTTTTATTCATCTGTCAAATGTGTCAAGTTACAATATCCAGCGTGAACACACTCCTTCTCTGTGATTCATTTTCAGCTAAGCCTTTCATAATTCCCCTAATGCTGATTTCTCCCCTATTTAAAGAGGAGAATCCTCTTAATACCATTGATCGCAAAATTACATGTGTATATAAAAATCCTATTCTTAGTCTGATCTAATCCTCTATGATGGAATAGGATATTATGATCTCCCATAGCAAAATACTGTTATAGTAGTTGGAATGGTGTTGGCTTGGGATGCAGCTGTTGCGGCCAGTGTAACAACTTCTTTATTTATCTTTTCTTGTTACTGTTGTTTGTATTGTTTCAGCATCGTAAATCACGGATTGTTTCAGCAACAGGATTTTCATCCTATTTGACTATTTCAACAATGGGGTCTCAAGAAACAACGATGGTTGGTGCTAGCTTAAGGTACGGCTGTTGAAGCCAGTGTAACAGCTCCTTCTTGTTACTGCTGTGTGAAATGTTGTTTCAGCATCGCAAGTCACAAACTATTTCAGCAGCGGGATTTGCGTGTTGTTTGATTGTTTCAGCAATGGGTCTTCAAGTAGTAACAGTGTGTAATCTGCAGTTCAAGCTATTTCAACAACTATATATTTTTGATGGCTAAGTATGAGAGTAATGTAAAATTACATGTAAAACAAATTAAACATATAGCAAAGAGAAGAAACGTTATATACCTTTGGAAAAATAGGTGAAAGTGATAATGTAGGATTAAATGTGAGTGGGAAAAGGATGTAATGATAGAAAAAAGTATGAGCAAAAATGTACATTATAGGGTCCTAACAAACGCTAAGTTGGAGACAGATGGAGGAGAATACCATCCAGGAGAGTAATTGGAGGGAGTTGGAGGTATGCCAACATAAGAGGAGTTGACAGAAGCTAATCTATTAGAGGAGGAATTCGAGAAACAACTCAGTGATGAGACTGCAAGACTGGAGTCTACAACAGAGTGGAAACATAGTGCCACAAGAGGATACAAAGACACCATGGGGGATCAGGATGATCTTCCCTTTGAGGAGGAAGTATAGCAGAGAAGAATACATAAGGAGAGCCATCCACTAGAGAAGATGGATAAGGTGATAGAGGATATTAGGAAACTGATGTTAGGGTCAGTAGAAGTAGTCAACAAACATAATATGAACAAGGGAGAACTTGCAACAGTATCAGGGAAGAAGAATAAGAATATGCAGCAACAACGACATAGCTGGAGAGGAGCAGGAGGAAAACTCCAAGGAAGAGTTTAGGATCCAGGAGGATTTAAACACTGGGGAAGAGGAGTTTATGAGAAGGATCTCATGATTTTTATGATGCAGGAGCATCGATCCACCTCAAAAACATGCCAACAAGCCAACACATAGGCACGAAATGGAGAAAGGTAGAGGAACTGACCCTCCCATTTTTAAATACAAAATCTAATCTGGCAGTGCAGGACCTGATATACTTGCTGACCTCCTGTCGAAGTTTTAGCCAGTAGAAATGTTTCTGTAGCATCACCACTATATTTTCAACATCGAAGTGTCCTGCCACCTGAATGTAGTGGGATTCCTAGATCAAATTTGCTCACTTGCTTGATGGAACACAGATATGGCCCAGGCGACACAACAACCCATCCCGAAGATAGAAATTATCGACAACTGTGTTTGCACCCAACATTTGGTAGGTGGTGGCGAATTCAGGGTCTATCTCATAGAGTTGGTGCCATCTAGAGGTCTCATGTCCACAAGAGTCTAGCACCATGGCGAGTGCTGCCACTGGTGGTTTGTTGAGGAAATCAACGAGACGATTGGTATTTCCTGTTTTATACTTGATGTTGAGGTGGAATTGTTGCAAGTATGTGGACCACTTTTGATGGAGGTCATTCTACAATTTTCCCTATGTCTTCATAAATTGCAGTGGCTTATGATTAGTGTGGATGACTGTCTCCTTCCCAAGAATGTAATGTCTCCACTGGCGGTAGGCTTGCACAATGGAGTACATTTCTTTTTCGTAAGTAGGGTACTTACAAACAATATTTGATAGTGTCTCACTATGATAAGAATGAAATGAATACATATTATTAATAGGTTCTTAACACAAAATAACAGAGATACAGTAAAACTGGTTTTCTATTAATAAAGAAATAAGTTGGAAACTATAAAATGCAGTGGAAACAAGCTTGCTAGAATGATGGCAGCTTATCTCTGAGAAGAGATTTGACGGCTGCACTCATTCACAAGAAGATAATTACAATGGGGCTCTGAAGGCCTTTTTATAATAAGAAGGAATGTCAAAAACCCTAGACATCCAAAAACCTAACCCTAGGAGATGAAGTGCCAAAACTCATGTGGGCCCTGTTTGGGTAAGTTAGTACACCAACTTCCCGGGGTCGTAACTTTTGCATACGATCTCTATTTTAGGAATATGATAGCCCGTTGGAAAGGTATCATCAAGGAGATTCATTTTAAGAACAATATTGAATGAACTTACATATTGAAAACCTGTTTTCCCAAAAAACATCGTTTAGGGCCTCAAAAAGGCTCCGGAAGTGAAAACTGCTAAAAATAGTAAATTACCAAAATTGCTAGAAAAATGTTTTGAGCCAGTTGGAAAAGGTGGGTGGCCACCGATATCCATATGGATAATAGGAATAACTCTATGTTTATTTCATAGATAAATTGTGTTACTGAGAATTCTGTAGAGCTCTGTTAGGCGTGAATTGAGTGGGTGAAAGTGTGCACAGAGAGAACTCTTGTCAAGTTCAAGGAGAAAAGTATTAGAGGAAGATACTCACAGAGTTGTTGAACACCTTGTGGAAAATCTCTACAAGGTGTGCATTGAGCGGAAGGTTGTCAGGAGGGCACAAATTTTTCCTTTGGAAGGAAACAAAAGGGGAGAGACCCTTGGGAGACTGAGTATATAGAAAATATCAGAAGAGATAATGTAAGGAGTGTGTGGGAAGCATACTTATAATAATTCATAAATCTCATAAGAGACAACGCGTTCAAGAGAACAAGTGAGACCTAGATAGTCAGGTTTGTAGTAGAAAGTTCAAAGGTCGAAGCCTTTGAACACTGAAAAAATATTCCAAGGGGGAAGAATTCAAAAGCTCAGGAGGAGGAGAGACAACAACTGTTTGATTAGATCTATGTCCAATGAACGAAGGAAGCACAGAGGAGAGGAACAAACCCAATTCGTTGGATCTGAGTATCGAGGACCAACAATCGTTGGATACGGAGGTAAGTGCAGAAGACTTAAACCTTGTGTGCACAATAAAGTGGACTCATCAAATTCTTGAAGTCTCGAAGTGAAAAAGGACCGTCCATTGTCCAGGGTGATAGGTGGTGAAATATCTGAGTTTTTCGAGTGAAATCACTTAGGGAGGAATGAGTGTGTAGGCATTAAAACTCTTGAAACCCAAAGACCTGAAACAGATAGAGGCTGTCAGATCAAGGGGGAGACACACGTTAATAGATCATGTGTTTTAGGTGAAAGCACTACAAAAGAAATGAGTACATAGGATCTTGAAACTCCCAAATCTCGAATAGTCGAAGCGTCAAAGAGCCGAAGAGAATCTGCACCGTCAGATCCAGAAGGGCACATAAAGAAAGATCATGAACTTTGGGATAATGTGAAGGATGAAAGTTTGAGATCACCAAAGCCTGAAAAAATGAAGTATCTAGGAGCCATTGATCTGGGTTGGATAGGTGTCACGATATCATGAACTTCATAGGATTGTACTTCAGGGTTTCTGAGAAGTTTTGTTTCAAAATATCCTGAAGCGTTGAAGCCCGAAGCATTCAGGTTTGTAGATCAAAAAGGAAAGGATGTGGATCATTGATCTGTGAGGGGATACATGGAGGATGAAGATTCACTCAATTGGAAAACTGTTGGATTAGGGAGGATAGGTGTCAAAGGATTCAACAGTCCAGAAGGATTCACTCCAGAGATTTGTGGTGGTTGAGATTTGAGATCACCAAAGGATGAAGTCCTGAGAAGATGACAACCATTGATTTGGAAGCGGATGTATGGCACCAAATCTAGAATTCTGGGTACAAATCAGTCCAGAGGATAGCAGAGGGTGAAATCACTGAAGTCCTGAAGGAGATCTCGATCATTGATCGAGGAGGAGTTCGAACAACCATTGATTTGGTTGAGGAGGCCAAAGTCCTGAAGCAGGAGAAGAACCATCGATTGAGGAGGATGTGTGGTAGGCGATCTGCCATTTTGTAGGAATCTCTCTAGAAGAAATGAGAGTTTGAGAATTGAGATTCCCGAAGGCTAGATTTGTGGAGGAGATCCTGGCTGCTAAAGGATCATATCCTATCACTAAGAGGGGGGTGAATCAGTGACACAACAATTATATCAATTTTTCATTTATTAATGCAAACAAAATTTTGACAGAATATTTTATCGTGGAACTCAAATGGGAAAACCACAAACTCTTTTCTATTAACTGCAAAATTTGTTTTACATGTTACATAGAAGGAAGATGTACTTCCTCTTTGATCAACACCAACTGATCAAGATGCACCCACACCCTGGTTTACTAGCACCAACTAATAGGAGGCTATGACCCCCTGTTTAGTCAGCTACAACTGAAAAGGAAGAACCAACTCTCTCTGCAGGCACCAACTTGCCCTTGCACCACCCAACCACCCTTAATGCATAGGTATTATCTTTTCTTCTTGGAATCTGTTTCATCTTTTGATCTTCTAATTTGGACAACTAAGACACTTTCTTCTCCCACTTTTTCTGGTTTATAGAATCTTTAGAATGGTGTGATATTTAAAAACATCGTGTCCTTTTATTTGAACCATTGTACCTTTTCATTTAAAGTGATAATCTAACTTTTAACTAATATCATTTTCCCTTTTTATTCTTTATTCATATTTTCATGATTTATTCTCTTCTAATCATGACTGTGTATCGATTCATTTTTGTCATAAATTGATCACAGTCATGGATCAATTTAATCCTTTATACTCAATCCCAAAATCTGTTATATTCACAGAAACTAGATTATGTGGAGGCGCTTCCTTTAAGCCATTTCATATGACCGTGCATTACAGAACCACGGGATTACAGAATATAGCAACGTATAACAATTTCCTTTAAAAACTCTTATATCATATGACCAATGGCGTAGACCTCACATTTAGGATAGACGAGTTCCTTAACGTTTATCATTACAATGATCACAATTGAATCTCTTGATGAGATGGACAACTGACGAGATTTCAGTACTTTACCCTTCGAGTCAATGTGACTTCCAATATTACAAAACTCAATATCACGAAATCGCCAAACAATCGGACGGTTCATATTACCCATTGAGATGGACAGTTGTTAGAATTTTGGCACTTTGAAATTTGGGTCTTCATTATGTCCAACCTTTCAAAACTCTCGATTATGATATTGCCGATTACATATCGGAAACATACAACCACCTACGGTGACCAGGTGCTAGACTAAACGCATGCTTTGAGCGCTTTATTATAGTCAACATTCGTGATTCAATCACCCACTAATATGGACGGATGTTGGGATTTTCATTGTGATGTAACTTGTTGACATGGCACTAGCCAAGTGGATTCCATGTGTCATTCAAATTCATGATATACACGTCCCTGAAATGCCAATTTCAACTTGACACTTGTCACTTTTTGACTGAGCCATGTGTCCTTACTGACATGCTCTGCTGACGTAGTCTGTTATTGACATCACTCAAGATGACATGGAACTTGATACCTGTCTTCCTCCTTGACTTCGGAGCTTCAACTTTTGGAGTTTTGAACACCTCTCGTCATTGTATGTTGTGGCCAATATTTCGATCTCTGAAATGATGAAATCTAGGCTAAGGGTGCTAGATCCTCTTCCAAGGCCCATATCACATGTGACCTCAAGTTATGACCCAGGGCTCAACACCTGAGTTTTTTTCATTTTCGCATTTCAAGATTTTAAACAACTCTCGTCGTTGTTCTCCGAATCATGAATCCTTGAATTCATTGATCCAGTTCCATGTGTTATCCTTTCAACCAATGACTAGGATCTCTTTGAAATTTCTGACTTCACGGGTTCAGGATCCTTGACTCCTCGACACTCCAAATCCTCTCATTCCCGATTTCTCGATATTCTTCTCTCGTCAGATCGACGACCCACGTCACTCATCCTTTTTATCTTTGGATCTAATGGTCCATGTCACTCCTCCTCTTGAGATTTGGAGTGTTTAATGAGTTCAATGCTTATCCTCCTTGCATCTATGCTATATCTAATGACCCACGACTATTTGTTCCTGTCCTCTCCAATGATCTCTACCATCCATCGATTATAGATGGCTCCTTGCTATGAACTTGAAGCCAACCCTTATGATCTTAACTCAACTCTCATCCTTCCTCTGGTCTCTTGTCATAAGAACATTGTTGATCCTATCATGATAAAAAATTAATCACAAACTATTCACTTCTTCTGCAAACTTATATACTTGTTGACATCAATGAAAACACATCTATGGTAATTCAACAACAGAACATCACATGGACTATTGACATCAATGAAAATATATCCAACAATCTCCCTGTTTGTCATTGAGGGAAACACACTAAATTCATATACAAAACTCCCCCTGTGATGATGCTTTCCTCTTATGAATTTTTCCTTTTATTAAGTTTCTCTCCCCCTTTGACATCAATGGCAAAGGGTTTCTTCTCCTATGATCTATATGTATAATTACTTCTCTAACCACTGGTAAGTACTCCTATAGACATGTTCAGCATGTCATAGATGAATGACTCCTTCTATCGTTGATTTCTATCTCCCCCTGAATAGGTGCTAACTGAGCATTATTTTCTTGAGAGATTTAGGTAGGAAGAAGTATTACTCCCAATTTTTGTGTGATATATTCAAATACATATTTGTTTAAAGGTTTTGTAAAAATATCTTCCACCTGTTCTTGTGTTGGGACGTATTCCAATTTAATGTTCTTGTTTTTGGCATGATCTCTTAGATAGTGGTACTTTATGGGAATGTGTTTCTATTATGAGTGTTGGACTAGGTTCTTAGAGAGACTTATAGCACTTGTATTGTCACAGTGGATAATTGTGGGTTCTTCAGATACTATTTTGATGTCTTGTAGAGTTTGTTTCATCCATTCCACTTGTATTCAACATTCTGCTGCTGCAATATACTTAGCTTTAGTGCTAGACAGATAAATTGAGGATTGTTTCTTTCTTATCCAAGAAACCATTTATTTTCCCCAAAATAATTCTCCTCCACTCATACTTTTTCTGTCATCTACACTTCCTGCCCAATCAACATCTGAGTAGGCTTTTAATGTAAATGAGTCCTTGCTAGGATACCACAAACCAAGATCTATGGTTCCTTTCAAATATCTAAAGATTCTTTTTACAACTTGAACATGAATCTCCTTTGGTTCTTCTTGGAATCTAGTCACCATCCCAACAACTTGCTTGACATTAGGTCTAGAAGTTGTTACATAGAGAAAACTTCCAATCATTGACCTGTAGTGTTTTGTATCTATAACTTTGGACTCATCATCCTTGCTTAGTTTACATCCAACTATTGTAGGTGTGATAACAGGTTTGCAATCCTCTAACTAGAATCTCTTAAGAATATCCTTAACATATTTAGAATGATGGATAAAAACTCCCTTTTTGGACTGTATTATTTGTAATCCAAGGAAGAAATTTAGTTCACCAAGCATAGACATTTCAAATTCTTGTTGCATCATATTAGCAAAGTCTTCACTCATTTTTATATTATTACTACCAAATATGATATCATCAACATATGTTGGACACACCTACCACACTTAGATGGGGGGTAATGAGTGTGGGGATATTTTTCCCAAGACTTCCCTCTTACACAAAACTCATTAGTTAGCATTCAACATTTACTCATTACTCATTGCTGTCATTAATAATCAGTTATATGTGAATACATATCAACAACATATATCAGCAATATATCATCAACAAATCATCTCCACAAGGAATACAAGAAACACAAGATGTATGTAAATTTTTTTATTTTATTATGGACTTCAATCCGGGGTTTTTTCAGCAACAACTAAATATAGTACAACTCTATAGGAGAACCAACTCTATATGAAAGACTCAACTTACATTATTAGCACCAACTGAGATGAGGCAACAATCCTCAACAAATATCAATCTGTAACATAAACAAGTGCATCAACCATGCACCAACCTGTGACAAACAACATGTTCCTGATTACTTGCCTCATCATAACCTTTGCATACTAATCTAGATTTGTTCCTAATTACTTCCCCATCTTCATTCATTTTATTTTTAAATACTCATTTAGTTCCAATGACATTTTGATATTTTGGTCTAGGAACTAGTTCCCAAGATTGATTTCTTTCAATTTGATCCAATTATTCATTCATAGATTTAACCTAGTTCTCGTCTTTACATGCCTCTTTGATTGAACTTGTATCAATATGTGACAATAATGCTAATTCTTTTTTATACAATAGTTGTCTTCTTGTTTGTACTCCATCATTCATATCTCCAATAATTAGTTCTTCAGGATGATTTTTTTGAATAATTCTTGAGGGTGTCTTTGTATCTCTTCTTGGGAATTCTTCTCTTATCTCTCCATGTTCACTATCTTCTTCTCTTTCACTAGTATCCATATCATCTTCTTCCCTTTATTTTTCATTCTCTTCTACTTCTTCTAGTTGTGTGCCGAATGTCTCATCATCATCTTCATCTTTATTTTTAGATATGGTCTCTTGATTTTTGATCCTTATCATTTTTAGATCATCCACCTTGACATATGCACTTTCAACAATATTATGTGATCTAAGATTGTATCATATGTATTCCTTCTTGTTTGAAGCATGTCCAAGAAAAATACCTTCATCAAATCTAGCATCAAATTTTCCAAGACTCTCATCTAATATTTTGATGTAGCATTTACTTCCAAAGACTTTGAAGTATTTCACTGATGGAGCTCTTCCAAACCATAGTTCATAAGGATTTCTATCACTATTAACCCTGAGCTGAACTCTGTTCAATATGTATACTTATGTGCTTACAACTTCCCTCCAATATCCATCTGACAATTTTTCTTCATTGAGCATAGTCCTTGCAGCCTCTAAATTGTTTTGTTCTTTCTTTCAACAATCCCATTTTGTTAAGGTGTTCTGGAAGCAGAGAATTGTCTTTTTATTCCATGAGTTTCACATAATACATTGAACTCTTTTGAGGTGAATTCATCACCATTGTTTGATCTAAGAGATTTGATTTTTGTCTCCCTTCCATTTTCAACAAGGGTTTTAAAGGTTTTGAATTTGTTGAGTGCTTCTGATTTTTCATTGAGAAAACATATCCAACTCATTCTAGTAAATTCATAAATGAACAACATAAAGTAAGACTCTCCTTGTAGACTCTTGGTTCTCGTAGGTCCACATAGGTCAGTGTGAACAAGATCTAAAGGTTTATAGGTTGTGTATTCTTTTGTTTTGAACCTTACCCTAGTTTTCTTTCGTAGTTGACAGTGTCTACACATAACATTTGAGGGTTTTATGATTTTTGACAAGTTTCTTATTGCACCAAGGTTGTTGAATTTCACAATATTGTCAAAGTTAATAAGCCCCAAACTCCTATGCCATGGCCAACTTTCATCTATAGAATTTATATGACACTCCTCATTCAATTTTGCATCTAGTATATATACATTTTCAAGAGTTCTAGGAGTAGTACCAACTAATTTTCCTGTGTCTTCTCTCCTAATATCACATTTTTGGGAATCAAAGNGCCAACTTTCATCTATAGAATTTATATGACACTCCTCATTCAATTTTGCATCTAGTATATATACATTTTCAAGAGTTCTAGGAGTAGTACCAACTAATTTTCCTGTGTCTTCTCTCCTAATATCACATTTTTGGGAATCAAAGATGTAGAAGTATCCTTGTTCACAGGTTTGATTGACACTTAATAAACTAGGCTTCAATTTATTGACAAGTAGTACATTTCTAGCTTTGTCTTTTCCCAAGCTCACAGTTCCTTTCCCAAGTATGTTACTTGAAGCATTATCACCAAATGTAACTTTACCTTTTTGTTTCTTTAATTCTAAAAACTTATCCTTGTTACCTGTCATATGTTTCGAGCATCCACTGTCAACATACCAGAGATCCTTTTCATCTTGAGTTTTTAGGGCAATAAGACATTCCCTTTTTGATGTTTTTACTCTCCAAAGTTTCTTCTGCTCTCTAATGAACTTGGGTTGTTTTGAGACTTCCATTAGTCTGCAATTAATGGCTTTATGTCCATGGTTATGACATCTGAAGCATTGTAAGTCCCCTTCTTGTAGAGGTTCAAAGGAGTTATAGTTTTTGCTCTTAACTCAATTTGTTGCTTGTTTATCCTTAAGGATATGATTCTTAACCTTCAGATTTTTATTTCTATATGCTCTACAAATTGTAGCTTTGTGTCCAAAATTAGAGCATGCAAAGCAATAACCAGGAAAAATGCAAGGATACTTGTTTTGGTAAAACTTCTTTGGTATTGTCTTGCCTTCTTTCTTGATGGGTGGAGGTAATCTTCTGGAGTTATGATCATTACTTATCTTCTCTTCATTTTTCTTCTTGAATGTACTGCGAAGAGCATATGCATAAGATTTTGAGTTAACATGGATTTCATTTTGAGAATAACCTATTCCATGTTTATTTCCAGAATCCATTTGCGCTATAATAATCTTATCTAATATTTTAGAGCTATTTTCATATTTTGTTTGAAGGATTTTTGCATCCATCTCCTTTTTAAGATGAACTATTGTTTCCTCCATCCTTTCAATAGTTATTTGTTTTTCTTCAAGAGACTTTTCCAGACTTTCTTCAATCTTATTTGCTTCTAAGATTTGTTTTTTTCATATTTTTCATAAGTTTTTCCATCTCCTTTTCTTCTTGTTCATATTTTTCTTTCTGTTCAACTACAAAACTTTTCAACTGTCTATATCCGGTTTTGTAGTTTCTTAATTCATCTGAGGCACTAAGAAGTTCTTCCTCCATATTAACTTCTACTTCATATTAAAACTCTTTCTCATGTTTAATTTTTTTTATTTCCTTAGATTATTCAATACCTAAGAAAAGGACTTCATCATCATCAGATTCATCATTGTCACTAGACTATGACGAGCTGTTGTCTTCTTCTTTTGAGTATAAATTATTTTTTCCTCTGTAGAAATTTTTCTTGTAGTTGGGTTTTTCCTTTTCTGGTATTGTTTGTTTTTGTCTTATTTTTCTTCAGGGTCATCCTTGGGATAGGGAAACTTGGATGCGAAATGACCAACTTTTCCACAATTAAAACATTTGAAAGGAAGCTTACCTTTGTACTTCCCTGATCCTTTCTGAAGTTTTCTAATGAAGTTGGCTTCTTCCACATCAGATTCTTCATGATGACAAGATTGAGGTTTTTGCTTCTGATTTATCTTTGTCTTGAATGCTTTGAAAGATGTTTCATCTTTTGTTGGTTTATTATTTCCTGTTCTCATCTCATATGCTGTAAAAATTCCATGGAGCTGGTCAACTGTGAGTGAGATTAGATCGTATCTATCTTTAACTGAGGAAATCTTTGCATCATATCTCATCGATAATGACCTTAGTATTTTTTTCACAATGGGTTTATCTGTAACTTCTTCTCCTGCTGCTCTAATTGAGTTGACCACTTCATCTACACTATGAAAATACTCAACAATATTTTCTTCTTCTTTCATTTTTAGGTTTTCAAATTGAGTTCTATAGGTTTGTAGTTTGGCTTCCTTGACTTTGTCATCTCCTTCATATATTGCCTCCAATTTGTCCCAGATTTTTTTGGCTGATTTGCAATGCATAACTTTCACACATATAGAGTTAGACAACCCTGCTAGAATACCATTAACTGCTCCTGAGTTATCATTACAGTTTTTGTTTCCTCCAGAGTCTTTGGGTGGAGTAGTTGGTGCAACGTAACCGTCTAGAACAGGTTGTCAGATATCAAAACCAATAGCCAACATGAAGTTTTTCATTCTTATTTTCCACAGAGCATAGCCTTATCCATTGAACAATGGTGCTTTGTTGTTAGAAATTGCTTCTTGTTGATCCATCTTTAGGGTCTACCTTCAAGTTTGTTAGACTATACTGAAGGAACCCGCTCTGATACCAATTGAAGGATCAGATCCCATCATGGAGAGGGGGGGGGGGTGAATTAGTGACACAAAAATTATATCAATTTTTTATTTATTAATGCAAACATAATTTTTACATAGTATTTTATCGTGGTACCCAAATGGGAAAACCACAAACTCTTTTCTATTAACTGCAAAATTTGTTTTACATGTTACATAGAAGGAATATGTACTTCCTCTTTGATTAGCACCAACTGATCAAGATGCACCCACACCCTGGTTTACTAGCACCAACTGATAGGAGGCTATGACCCCCTATTTAGTCAGCTACATCTGACAAGGAAGAACCAACTCTCTCTGCAGGCACCATCCTACCCTTGCACCACCCAATCACCCTTAATGCATAGGTATTATCTTTTCTTCCTAGAATTTGCTTCAGCTTTTGATCTTCTAATCTAGACAACTGAAACACTTTCTTCTCCCACTTTTTCTGGTTTATATAATCTTCAAACTAGTGTGAGATTTAAAAACATCGTGTCCTTTTATTTGAACCATTGTACCTTTTCATTTAAAGTGATAATCTAACTTTTAACTAATATCATTTTCCCTTTTTATTCTTTATTCATATTTTCATGATTTATTCTCTTTTAATCATGACTTTGTATCGATTCATTTTTGTCATAAATTGATCACAGTCATGGATCAATTTAATCCTTTATAATCAATCCCTAATCTCTATTATATTCATAGAAACTAGATTCCGTGGAGGCACTTCCTTCAAGCCATTTCATATGACCGTGCATTACAGAACCACGGGCTTATCGAATATAAAAACGTATAATAGTTTCCTTTAAAAGCTCTTATATCATATGACCAATGGTGTAGACCTCACGTTTAGGCGAGATGAGTTCATGAGCGTTTATCATTCCAACGGTCATGATTCAATCTCCTGATGAGATGGACGAATGATGGGATTTTGATACTTTTCTCTTTGAGTCATCGTGACTTCCAATATTACAAAACTCACGATCACAAAATCGCTGAAACAATCAGATGGTTCATATTACCCATTGAGATGGTCGGTTGTCAAAATTTCGACACTTTGACATTTGGGTCTTCATTACATCCAACCTTTCAAAACTCTCGATTATGATATTTTTGATTACATCTCAGAACCATATGACCAATTTCGGTGACCGAGTGCTAGACCGAACGCATGCTTTGAGCACTTGATTAGAGTCAATGGTCATGATTTAATCACCCATTAATATGGACGGTTGTTGGGATTTTCATTGTGACGTAACTTGCTAACTTCACTTGCTGACATGGCACTGGTTGAGTGGCTGCCATGTATCATTCAAATTCATGATATACACGTGCCTTAAATGCCAATTTCAACTTGACACTTATCACTTTCTTATTGAGCCACATGTCCTTGC
This sequence comes from Picea sitchensis, assembly GCA_010110895.2. Lineage (NCBI taxonomy): Eukaryota > Viridiplantae > Streptophyta > Pinopsida > Pinales > Pinaceae > Picea > Picea sitchensis. Next base: position 22,416 of record SNQJ01S0088653.1, read on the forward strand.
TGACATGCTATGCTAACGTGGTATGTTATTGACATCACTCAAGATGACATGGACCTTGATACGTTTCTTCCTCCTTGACTTCAGAGCTTTGTATTTCGAGGTTTTGAACACCCCTCATCACTGTATGTTGTGGCCAATATTTCGATCTCCGAAATGATGAAATCTAGGCTAAGGGTGATAGCTCCTCTTCCAAGGCCTGTCTCAGATGTGACCTCGATTTATGACCCAGGGCTCAATGGTTGAGTGTTTCGGATTTTCCCATTTTGGGGTTTCAAACATCTCTCGTCATTGTTCTCTGAATCACGAATCCTCGATTTCATTGATCCAGTGGTACATGTTCTCCTTTCAAACGACAGCTAGGATCTCCTAATAATTTTTGACTCTGCGAGTTTGGGATCCTTGACTCCTCGACACTCCAAATCCTCTGATTTTGGATTTCCCGATATTCTTCTCTCATCGGATCAACGACCCATGTCACTCCTCCTTTTTAGCTTTGGATCTAATGGTCCACATCGCTCCTCCTCTTGATATTTGGAGTGTTGAATGAGTTCAACACTTATCCTCCTTACAACTATGCTGGATCTAGTGGCCCACGACTATTTTTTCCTGTCCTCTCCAGCGATCTCTACCATCCATCGATTATCGATGGCTCCTTTCTCTGAACTTGATGCCAACCCTTCTAAGCTTAACTCGACTCTCATCCTTCCTATGGGATATTGTCATAGGAACATTGTTGATCCTATCGTGATCAAAAATTAATCATGAACTGTTCGCTTCTTCTGCAAACTCATATACTTGTTGACATCAATGACAACATATATGTGGTAATTCAAAAAGAAATCATCACATCGACTGTTGACATCAATGAGAACATATCCAACAACTGAATATTTAAAGGAATAGGTGTCAAAAGATCTTCCACTTCAGAAGATTTTCATACAGGGAAGAGAAAGGATTGAGAATTGAAACTCCTAAAGGTTGGGAAGTCGAAATCAATCATAATCATTTATTTAGAAGGGAGCTATGTGTCGAAAGATAACAAAGATCTGGGATCGTGCGTATAAGGAGGAAAGAAGGAGGATAAATATCAGTCATTGATCGCAGATCATCACCAAGGGATTGGAGATCGACGAATGGGAAGGATTGCAGGGCTAGGACATGCTCGAACGTTAATTATGCCTGAGCGGGCCACAATTGGAACCACGGTTTTAGCAAAGGGATACGTGGAAAATGGAGGTGTATTAAGGGGTGAAAAGTAGGTTTCTCTAAAACCACTCTTTCCTGTGCCTTCAATCTCATATTTCCGCAAGATCATAGCTCAGGGCCATATGGAGGAAGGGGCTAATGGAAAAAGTGCCAGTGCCTAAAATTCAATGTTTTGGAAGCATGCATGAATAGCTCGCGGGTCGGTCAGAATCTGCACACAGAAGGAAAGGGGCCTATGTATAATTGTTTTGGGTTCAATTAGGCGCCCGAAGAGTTGATCCGACTCATAAGAAATAAAGATCCTAGATCGGGAGGTCGGAGAACCCCAGGAGGGGAGGGGGGATGTATCAGTAACCAACAAGTAATCTTTTGTCCACACGAGAGTCAAACTTTCCCATTTTTCCATCTTCTCTTTTTATGTAGCATTTTCTTCCAAAAACTCTGAATTGCTTCACATTTGCTGGTCTTCCTTTCCATAGCTCGTAGGGATTTTTTTTAGTGTTGTTTCGAAACATTACTCTGTTTTTAATGTGAACTGTTGTATGCAATGCCTATGTCCAAAATATATCTTCCAATTTGGAATCCATTAGCATTGTTCGAGCCATTTCCTGTACTGTCATGTTCTTTCTTTCAACAACTCCATTCTGTCGAGGTGTCCTAGCAACGAAGAATTGCCTTTTTATTTCATGACTATTGTAGTAGTCCATAAATTCCTTTGAAGTGAACTCTCCTCCATTATTAGATCTCAAGCATTTGATTTTTGAATCCATTTCATTTTCAACTATTTCCTTGTAGATCTTAAAGTTTTCAAAATCTTCTGACTTATTCTTGAGAAAGAAAAATGTAGTCATTCTTGTATAATCATCAACTAATAACATAAAGTATTCTCACCTTTTAAACCCTTTGTTGTAGTTGGTCCAACTAGTTTAGTGTGCACAATTTCCAGTGGTCTTTTCATTGAATATTCCTTTGATTTGAACCCGGTATTTGTTTGCTTTCCTTGTTGACAATGATTGCATAAAGTTTTGGTTGGTTTCATGGTATGGGGAATTTCTCTGACTAGTTCTCTTTTGCTGACTTTGACAAGGCTATCAAAATGTATGTGACCCATTCTTCTGTGTCATAGCCAAATTTCATCTTCCTTTCCTAGACAACACTTTTCATTTCCAATTTCACTTAACACATATATGTTGCTTGAAGGTCTTGTAGCTGTAGCAATACATTTTCATGAACCTTCTTTTTTTATCTCACACTTTTGTGAATCGAAAGTAAATTTATGGCCTTGGCCACACATTTGAATCACACTTAGAAGATTGTGTTTCATATCTTCTACTAGTAGAACATTTTCTGCCTTTGTATTCTTGTTCCCAATTCTAACTGTGCCTTTTCCAATGATTTTAGCTGAATGATCACTTCCAAAGGAAACTAATCCATCTCTTTCCTTTCTTAATGTAAGAAACCTGTCTTTATCACCTTTCATGTTTTTTGAACAACCATTGTCAACATACCAACCACGTTTCTTCTTCTTAGCTTGTAGAGCGAGTGTGCATTCTTCATTGCTATACTGATTCTGCTTTCTTATCCATGTCCTTTTTTGAGGTTCCCT